>JAMBLF010000859.1:0-180273 GCA_030578115.1 Leucoptera coffeella | reverse complement strand
ACCACAAAAGCTGAACAAAACTACATACAAGTAAAACTGAATTTTACAGGGACCATCATTCAAAAGTGAGATTCGGAAGAAACAAAATTTACCGAATGAATTAACTCTAAACCCCTTATACAATAGCAATAGAGATGACTGTTGGCAAAAAGGTCAATCTGATAAATCTCAGTAAATACCTGAGTTCTGCTGAAAACAAAGAATATTACAGGACAGCTTTGTGGTGATGTAAATGATGGTGTGGACACTGTAGAAGTAGATGAAGATGATAATAGTGATGGGTGTGAAGAATGATCATCTTCATCTACAGTGAATAATCCTGTAATAAATACTTTCCTTAGTTTATGCATACATAAATAAGTACTCATAGTTTGTAAGTGAAGGATTTTTATAATTTTTGATATTACTTTATAAGTGAATTCACACTGTTCTTTTATATTTCTAAAAAAATAAAACAAACATTTAGTTCAGGTTAAAAGTGAGTTTTACTTAATTTCTTCCTAAATTCACTCATTTTTTTTTCATTTTATTGTAAAAACCACCTATATGTCACATTTTTACCAGTTCTTCTGGAAAAACCACCATAGTCAAACTTATTTTTGCTAAAAACTCTATTAAATAAATGTTGGAATTAACAATTCTAATTCGAATAAGTTTTCTAAATCTTTTAATGACTTGTCCATAATCTACTAACAGCCGGTTTCTCGTACGCCAATCAAATCTGACCAGAGATTAACTAATAACTAACGGGTTGCTGGAAACAAAATCAATGACTTGTCAAATCAATGCAAGCTGACAACTTGTCAAAGTCTGATCAAAATCATTTTTGTATCGAAATTGGGTTTCTCAAAACTATATCAAACTGTCAACCATTTGTTGACAAACCGATGACTAACCCAAAAATAATCATATATTTTCGGCTTGTTATTCCTCGTTGTATTCGGATTTTGAGTAGTTTATTGCAAAAGTTCAGTAAAATGTCAGACCTGAGCTCGTCGGATGTTACCATCTAGTCATCAAGTGAAGAGGAAGTGGTGCCGATTCCGCAGTTAAGGAGATTTCGCCCAAGGATGAATTCCATGGATTCTTTGGACAAATTCTTTGCTCGGTTCAGAGTGACAAAGGAAGTGATGAACAATCTGACTGAGCTCCTGGGTCATATACTAATACCAACTACGCATAGAAACCGGTCCATAAGTGCTGTGGAACATGTAATGTTGACAGTGCAGTTTTATGCATCAGAAGTATTCCAAATAACTGTTGCTGACAACATTAGTCACACAACACAACAAATCCACGGCCTGCAGAGTTTTTTTTTAAAGTCTCAAAAGAGATAGCCAAACTAAGGCCACAATTCATAAAAATGCCGACAACAGCAGAACGAACTATGAACAGATCCTTTATTTCACAATTGATTTAATTGCTAAACAAAAAAATGACTGAAGGTAACAAGCTTATACTTTTAAAGGCTGCAGATGCTATTTTGAGACTCAATCAAAAGAGTTTGGATATAATCAAAGAAAGGAAGATGTATCATGCCAAACTAATAGAAAGGAGTTCTAGGTGTACCAAAGATCCTAATCCGTTAGCAACCACAATGATTCTCTTGAATCAAAAGTACCCTATTTGCATATCATCATCTGAGTCTAAGAAATATGGAGTGCCTAGCGCATTGATTGCAAAGGGTCCAGCAGATAGATCGATCACTGATGCCCATATGCACGGGAAGGTTCTGGCTAGGCTAGAAGTGCTCAATTGGTGGATAGAAAATAGCCCAGAGCCACATGAGAAGTTACGTAGGTTAGCAGATATCTTGTTTTCTGGGCTTGATGAACAGGTGAAGCAATATTATAAAGCTGATTGGAGCAAAGCTAGGATAAAATGGGGTCCTCCAATGCTACAACGCAGCCTTGTAAGAACTAATAAGCCGCTTGTAGATATTCCTACTTATTTACGAACTGAGGCAATCAAAGAGATATTCTTTCCAGATTACTCTATCCCCAATCCTTCCTTACCAAGTGGAACAATTAAAGAGCTACGGGAGAAAATGGATCTTCGGTTAGAAGATAATTTGCCTTTGACTAAACAAGTTCGTATAATATTGAATTGTCTGGATCCGAGGGAACGCTATCTTCCTATTCTTTCTTCGAGTAGTGAAAGCACTATACAAATGAAGCATGCTATTGTCCATAATAATCTAGTAGTAGTAGATTATATGCTTGAAGATGCAAAGGAAGACCGTAGGTGGGTAGAGCCCTTTAAGAATTTATTATCATGCATCATCTTAGAGGGAAAAACTGCAGGAATACCAGTAGAAGAACTGAAAGAAATTTGTCTCTCATCACATATTTCTTCAATTTCATTTAACACCATGATTGATTCTGTTAACCCTTCTGAAGCAATAGAGTTCCTATGGGGAAGAGCTTTATTCGAAAAAGCAACAACATTGGAGCATAAGAGAGGTGCGATGACGTTATGTCCTGACCCGAGGGAGGGGAGGGAGGTTGTGATCTTTAATAAAAAGAGTGTTTCTCGAGCCATCCGAATGGGCAACCAAGTTGTGAATTTTAAATACGGAGACATGAGAGGAAAATACGTGCATAACGGTCAAACTCTCATTGAAATTGTGAGTACATTCTCAACGGTACGAGATATGCTATCATTACTCAAAGAAATCGCTAAACAGATTAGTTACCGATACCAGGACACTACTGATATTAAAGACATAAATAACGATCGAGCAATTGAAAGGTTCGTCGACAGAGCTCCTTATAAATTCTTGAATTGCACCATTACTGAGTTTTCAAACATTGGTGACCTAAATAGTGGTGAGAACTGTGGCAAATTTCGTCATCAACCTAATTCGGAATACGTCACCACGGGCTGTTACCAGCTTCTCCTTGACTCCAATCTAAACATTCAACTTCCTGGAACTTCCCTCAAAATAACCGTAAACATAAATAGGAATAAGATAAAACCTTTTTCCGACGATGTTGTGTGCAAAACGCATAGGATGATAAGACATTTTAATATCAAAGAAACGATCAAGGAAATGTTTTACTTCTTTTTGCAAAATATCAATACTCTTATTGATAAGATATCAAATAAGGACTTTATTTGGAAAAACTTCTACATTAATAAATTTCTTGGAGCTTCATCTAGGTCAATGTCCTTGATGGCTAGAACGTTGATAGGAAGGTTAATGGACTCAGGAAATACTAATTACCATTTTATTTGTTTTCTCTATTGTTTTACCAATAGCGACCCAAGAAACGCTTCAGAAGGGCCTCTTTCCTATTGCTTGCCGGACGGGACTGTTATAGACATGGGTGCTGAAAAGGGTATATTTTATTACAGTGAAGAGCATAGTAGTTATATGCTCTACGGCATGAAAGTTGCCAAAACACTCCGCAAAATATCTAAAGAGGAACTCTTGAATGTGTTCTATCTGCGGGCACGGGGACAGGTGAGTATCAAACACGGAAGCTAGTAACACACTGCTTTATTGCAACGACAATCGCGGGGTGGGGCGCAGCCACACTTAACCTATGATATAGCTACCTATAATACACAACATCCCTCCACCATAATCTACGAATATAATTAAAAATATGATTTATAATCAATACGTGGCCGGTCACGTCTTGATCGCATGGGAGCTGGTGGTTCCGTCGGTGGGGTTGCGAATTGTGAACTGTCGTCCTCGCGAGACCCGGAAGGGTTGTTGGCTCCGGCCTCACACATGTCAGCGAGTGTACCATCCGTGCGAGGCGGCGGAGGACTGTGTAGGCCGCATTGTTCTAACGAGCTGGCTTGCGCGGGATCGTCATCTTGTACGACACTGCTACTAATCGGGGGTTCTTGTAATACACCTGGTATTTCTACATCCCAGTGGTAATCGCTTGTATTGGGGTAATGTTCGGTACGCTCACTCAGCGATCTCATCTGATCTATATGTTTAGTTACTTCAGTTTGTAACTCCGGCATAAATATTACGTACACTACGGAACCAATCTTCTTTTTTACTACTCCTCTCACCCATGTAAACTTGTTCTTATTTAAAAACTTCTTTACCCATACCTTTTGATTAATTACGAAATCTGGACGCGCCTTTCCACCGTATTGTCTAACCTGTAAAGACTGTTTACGCAACACATGTTGAGATAAGTCTGGACAATGAGACGTGACGTCATCGCTAATTAATAAATCTAATCTCGAGCGTAACGGTTTACCGTACACTAATTCAGCCGGTGACTTGCCTGTGGTACTGTTTTGCGAGTTCCTATAATCGAATAAATATTTAGCTAATTTAATCTTAATGTCCTTTTTATTTTTATTCTCTAATAATATAGATTTTAGTCCTTTTTTAACGATTTTAACATAACTCTCGGCTTGACCGTTGCTGGATGGATGATAAGTTGGTGTAAGAACATGGTTGATTCCATTAAGCAAGCAAAATTTTCTGAATTCGTCTGACGTAAACGAAGTACCGTTATCACTCACCAAGGTATGCGGTAAACCGACCCGTGAAAAAAACTCGCTTAATTTCTCGATAAGGGGTCTAGTTCCGTATGAACCTGGCATAATAAAACATTCCACCCATTTAGAGTACGCGTCTACAACTACTAGGTACATTTGCGTATCAACTGGTCCTAGGAAATCAATGTGAATTCTATAAAATGGTGCCGGCGGCTGCGGCCAGGGGGCTAGAGGCGCGTGTGGGGGGGCGGGTCGCAGCTGCGCGCACGTCACGCACTCCGCTGCTAATCGCTCCAGAGTAGCGTCAACGCCTGGAAACCAGAATCTTTTCCTACATTCGGCTTTCATTTTGACAATCCCAAAATGTGAACTGTGTAACTCTTGACATAGTTTTAGTTTTAATGACTCTGGTAATATGACTTTATGACCTCGCATTAGTACCCCATTTTCATATGCGATTTCATTTCGACAAATGTGGTATGGCTTTAATTGAACGTCCGTAATTTTTCGAGGCCATCCTGACATTACATAATGTTTAACTTTTGTTAAAATCGCATCCTTTTCGACTTCCCGTCGTAAGTCTGTTAAAGTAACCGGTAAACTACCTTCTGTTATGAAGTTCACGTAAGCGGCGCGCTCGGGTTCACTAGCTATTTCTTTCTCGCTCTTATCACTACGCATTGATAACGGACTTCTCGATAAAAAATCCGCGCTATTATGGTTACTGCGTACATACTGTATGACGTAATTATAGGCACTTAAAAACATCGCATACCTTTGTAATCTGTTCGCAGATACCTCAGGAATACCCTTGTGTGGCCCGAAAATAGATATTAAAGGTTTGTGATCTGTTTTCAACACAAAAGGTATTGAACGTCCATACAAATATTGATGATAACGCTTTACACCGAATATTATTGCAGTTGCCTCCTTTTGTATCTGCGAATAGTTTTTTTCTGCAGCTGTTAATGTCCTAGACGCGTATGAGACGGGCCGCTCGATACCTTCACTATCTTGTTGCGACAACACGGCGCCTAACCCGCTCGGTGACGCATCTACCGTTAATATAATCTTTTGTTTTGGATCGAAGTGCGCTAATGTATTATCCGATGACAGTATTTTTTTTACGTGTTCAAAAGCTGCATCGTGCTCTGAAGACCAAACCCAAGTGCTTTTTTTTTGTAAAAGATTATACAGCGGACTTAGTATGCTTGAAGCGTTAGGTACAAAATTACGGTAATAATTCGTTAGCCCTAGAAATGATTGCAATTGCGCAACGTTCATTGGTTTTGTTGCCTTCATAATAGCTTCTACTTTATCTGGCGATTTTCTTATTCCGTTTTTGTCAATTTTGTAACCTAAATAGCTTATCTCATTTTTGAGGAATTCGCATTTTTTCCTCTGTACAGTCAACCCAACTTCTTCTAAGCGTTTCAAAACTAAGTTTAATCTGCTTATGTGTTGCTCCTTGCTAGATCCTGTCACTAAAATGGAGGGTATACGATTACCATTGTCAACGGACGTGTTATTTGTGTGGTCCCATATCGGCTTATAATAATAAGTATAGTGCTTACATATATACGTATAGTTAAAGTCAATATTACTGTCATTAATAGTCAATTACCTTTGAGAACTTACTGTATTGCAAAATTCACCGTGTGTGTCTGCAAGTGTTAGTTTAGTGAGCATACTAACTCAACGGTTAATTTAAAATAAAACTGTCACTGAGTTATTATAATCATATATTTAGTGAAGATGAATTGCTCGGCGTGTGGTTCCTCGGTGAGTGAGGGAGAGCGGCTGTGCTGCGTGCTGTGCCAGGAGGCCTTCCACTACGGGTGCCTCAACATGCCCGCGGCGCAGTTCCAGGCCTCGCTTGGCGCGCTGCGCCGCTCCTGGAGATGCCCTCGCTGTGAGGGAGTGACCGTCGGCCGGCATCGGCGCACCGATGACACACCTGTGCGCGCGCTTCACTCCACCGCCGTTGACCTGGAGGTGTCCTGTGAGGACATGAGCTTCGCCAACGCCAGCAGCGACGACGCTATCACTCCTGTGGGGCTTCATCGCGCCGTCGGCTCCGGACCGGTCGTCGCTTCATTGGATGACGTCGCGCGGCTGCTCGACAATAGGCTGGCTGCTGACAGGTCCAGGATGGCCGCTGAGCTCAAGGCGGACCTCGTCGATGCTGTGGCGAAACAGGTTCGCGGTGAGGTGGCGGAGGCGCTGGCGGTATTCACCGAGGAATTCAGGAGCATGCAGACTGCCATTGCACAGATGGGCGCGCGAGTGGCGGCCCTCGAGGCCGAGAACGGCGAGATGCGGGATGAACTTCGAAAGCTGCGTGAAAACCCCGCGGCCGCCTCCGGCCTGGCGGACACGGTGCGGCGTCTTGAGAGCGAGCTTAATGAGCGAGATCAAGCGTCGCTCATCAACGACGTAGAAATCAGTGGCGTCCCGGAGCTCCCTGGGGAGAGCCTCGGTCACGTGGCTGCAGTGGTGGCGCAGAAGCTCGGCCTCGCACTGGATGGCGCAGATGTGGTGGACGTAAGACGCGTCGGCGGTGTTGTGCGCGCGCGGCGGACTGAGGGTGCGGGAGCGGCCGAGGTGGCTGGCAGCGGCCCCTCCTCTCTGCCCCCGCGGCCCCGCCCCATTGTCCTCCGCTTGGCGAGGAGATCGCTGCGCGACGAGTTCATCAAGAGCGCACGAGTCAGGAGGCGGCTGGCTAGTTCGGACGTGGTGCAAACATCGCTGCCCATCAATGCGAGTCCATACATTTACGTTAACGAGCGTTTAAATAAATATAATCGCACTATATTTGGCAAAGCTCGCGATTTGTTAATAAAAACGTTTCGTTGGAAATCAGTGTTTACTCGCGAGGGCAGGGTGTTTGCGCGGCGGGACGACTCCGGCCGGCCTGTCTGGCTGCGCAGCCTCCAGGATCTGCAGGAGCTTGCGAAACCATGAGCCATTTATTGTTATTTTATATTATGCTTGTTTGTCACATTGTATATTTTATGTGCTCGTTTGTTGTTTGTTATTGTGTGTGAAGGGCGCGTTTGTTTGTGCTGTGGAAGAGGTCGTACTTATTAACTATGTTTTTGTTTTAAGTTTTATCGTTATTTATTTACATATTAGCAAACTCATAATATTGTATTTATATTTACGTTTACGCATCAATAATAATCAGTTGTGTATGTTTATTCGTTCTACTATAAATTTGTATTTAATATATATTCATTTACTATTAATTTGTATTTATATCTGTGTACTTATATTCTATTGTAAATATATCTTGTGTATATCTTTGTATTTATACTTCTATATTCGTCCATATTATTTAGTTTCAGCTTTTTTCACAATATATGCATTTGTTGTCGATTTGTGTGTTCTCGCTGCGTACGCTTCAGCTATTAAACTTGTTTATTTTAATATCTACATACACTACTTGCGCTGTTCGGGGCTTAATATATTGTATATTTATCTGTGTTTTGCGGCGGAATGACTTCGGCTAAGTATATAAAATTCGGTCTGTTGAACGCTGGCTCGCTCTGCAACAAGCATGACGAGATGGAGGTGATGATGGCGCGGGTGGCCCCGGATCTGCTCGCCGTGAACGAGACGTGGGCACGTGGCGTGGGCGCCGATCAGGGGTTGCTTCCGCGCGTACCGGGTTATAG
The DNA here is from genome assembly GCA_030578115.1 of Leucoptera coffeella. Taxonomy (NCBI): domain Eukaryota; kingdom Metazoa; phylum Arthropoda; class Insecta; order Lepidoptera; family Lyonetiidae; genus Leucoptera; species Leucoptera coffeella. The sequence goes on along the minus strand of JAMBLF010000859.1, from coordinate 172,117 downwards.
GCTGCGTCATGTTCCTCGGCCCACTGGCTTCGGTAGGGCTCGGGGGGGTGGGGTTGGCTTCTTCATCGGCGAGCACTTGCGCGCCACCACTGTCGCCCACCCGGGCACTCGCCGGCAGGTGGAGCAGATGTGGATAACTTTCAGCGTCAAGTCTGTTCGCTTCGTTGTCGGCACGGCCTACAGGCCTAATTGGGTTGACGTTGACGACTTTTTTGACTCACTCACGGAGACAATTTCTTGTTTTAGCTCATATGACACTTTGATCCTTATGGGAGACTTTAACATTAATATTAGTGACATGCAATGCGCCGCGACCAAAAAGCTTCATCAGTTCCTTGACATATTTAAATTAGTTAATTATATTACCGAACCGACACATTTCACGAGCCATAGTTCGTCAGTGATTGACCTCATATGTTACGGTGGCAGGAGTCAGGTGGTGGGGGCTGACGTGGATCTGGTGCCTGGGCTCGGCGGCCACGCGGTGGTCAGCTTGACTCTGAAGCTACGTAGGCTTAAGCCTCCCGTCAAAACCGTGACTCTACGACCTTTGCGCCGCATCGATTTGGACACTTTTAATGACGACCTTAGAAATATAAACTGGGACTTAGTATTTAGGCACGACTCCATTAATGACATATTATCACATTTTAATAATTTAATTCTTAATATATTTGACATACACGCTCCTATTATTTATTCCAAAATCGACAGACATAGTCAACCTTGGCTAACTGACAATCTTAAATATATAATGACATTAAGGGACAAGGCTTATACTAAATATAAGAAAAGCAATTCTGACGCAGATTTGAATGCCTATAAAGGGTTGAAAAGGTTTGCAAGGACGTGTCTATGTGCTGAGAAAACGGCTTATTTCACATATGAAATAAACAACAATTTGACCCGGCCCAGGGTTCTCTGGAGGAATCTCAGGGATGCCGTTGTCGACTTCAGGCCGAGACAGGATCTGCCTAGCCATTTTGATGATCCGGACGGCCTCGCGAGACATTTTCTTGATATCCCGGGCCCTTCATCTGCCTCGTCCACCTTACTGAATACTTTTGGTGCGTGTAGGCGCGGTTCTAATGTGTTCAGTTTGCAGTTAACAACGGAAAGAAGGGTTGGTGAACTATTGCGGGTCATCAGGACGGGGGCGGCCGGTGACGATGGCATTTCGAGGGACATGGTACGTCTATTGCTGCCTGAGGCACTTCCTGCGATAACTGGCTTGGTCAACAGGTCTATTGAGACTGGCATCTTTCCTGACGCGTGGAAGACGGCGTTGATTAGGCCAATTCCTAAAGTGGACAACCCTATGGCTTTATCTGATTTGCGACCGGTAAGCATACTCCCGTTTTTGTCCAAGATTGTGGAGAGGGTGGTACACGAACAACTGTCGCGATTTTTAAGTGTTACTGATATCCTTCCTATCCACCAATCTGGGTTCCGTAAATCGCATAGCACGACGACAGCGTTGCTTGCTGTTGTGGACGATATCTTGGGAGATATTGACAATCATGACGCTGTATTGTTGGTTCTGCTGGACTTTTCGCGAGCATTTGACTGTTTAAATTGTGACTTAATGCTGCGAAAGATGGATTATTATGGTTTTGACGAGTTGACACTGACATGGTTTAAAAGTTACTTAACTGGACGTAGGCAGAGAGTGGAGATTAACGGATCTGATGGATCCTCTGCGGTCTCGTCCTATTTCGAAACGAGTAGGGGTGTACCGCAGGGATCAGTTTTGGGTCCATTGTTATTCATACTATACACAGCTGACATAAACGACAAAATACGACATTGCAAATACCACATTTACGCAGATGACATCCAATTATATATCCCCATAAACAATAAAAACTTTGACAATGCAATTGCAGCTATTAATGAGGACTTGGACCGTATTGCTTCATGGTCTCGTGATAACTGCCTTGTACTCAATCCACAGAAGACTAAATACATGGTACTGGGGACTGATAGGGCAATATCAAGTGTGGTCGCTAGGGGTCCTAAGATATTTGTAGATCGAGTGGCTATTGATAGGGTTTCAGAAGCACGTAATCTTGGTCTTACATTTGACGAGAGACTAAGATTTGAGAGTCACGTCACTCAGCTGGTTCGTGGATGCTTTCATAGGCTCAGGGTTTTGTATCAGCATAGGGCTTTTTTGAGTGTGGGAATGCGTATTAATCTATGTGAAACTTTAATACTCTCGAAAATAAGTTACGCTCTCCCAGTGTATGGTCCATGCCTTCTGAATAAAACTCACAGGCTGTTGCAACGTGTCCAGAACGCCTGTGCAAGATTTTGTTTTCCCATTCCACCCAGAACCCACGTCACCCCATTTCTAAATGAGCATGGTATCTTGAAAATAGGGAATAGGCAAAGGCTGCTGCTCAGTTGTCTCCTGTTTGACCTTATCCAGCTGGAGGAGCCTGTTTACCTCCATCGTAGGCTGGAGTGGCGGGCGCAGCGTAAGGCTGCTAGGGACTGTGTGCCGCCCCTGTTACTTCCGCGACATCGAACGGCATTATTTAGAGGTTGCTTCAAGTTTCAGGCAACTAAGTGCTGGAACGACATTCCCCCTCCCATTAGACGTCTGACTTCCAAGTCTACTTTTAAGGTACATCTTAAGAGACATCTTCTATGCCAGCAATAGTTGCTTGCGCGTGTTGTAGCACCCAAATTGCTTCATTGATTCGAGTGCGTACGTTGTGAAAAGTATTTATGCTGTATTTAATAATTATATGTATTTATGTGTGTATATTTGTGTGTACGAGGATATGTATATGTGTATTGATATATATGTATTTGTATGTATGTATGTGCATGTTTCTATGTATATATCTTTATTTTATTTTAATATTTGTTACAAACTGCATAGTTTATATTTCTATTATTATTATTTGAGCTGTGAACCATACCTGTTACGTAAACCACAAATTTGTCACTGTTCCCTCTGCGGCTCAGACGGAGGATCGGCGTCGTGAACTTTCCGGTTCCCGACATATGCTGAGTCTGGGCCCTTTCACGACAGCAATACAGCGCGCCCAACAATTACTGTTATTTGTATGTGTTTGTACCAATTTGTATGTGTATTTGTAATGTGTGTTGTATTGTTGTCTTTGTGAATAAACGTTTTTCTATTTCTATTTCTATTTCTAAAATGTCGTCTATTAGAACTATTACACCCTCTAGGCCTTTGAGTATTCCTTCGATAGTACGCTGAAAAATAGCTGGAGCACTTGCAAGTCCAAACACTAATCTTTTAAATTTAAAAAGCCCGCGGTGAGTGTTAATGCAGGTATACTTCTGACTCTCTTCGGAAAGCAATAGTTGGTTATATGCCCTAGACAAATCTACCTTTGAATATTGTTCACCCCCACAAAGCTTCGCAAATAAATCCTCAACTGTCGGAAGTGGATATTTGTCTACAATTAATTGCTTATTAATTGTAACTGAGTAATCAGCGCATATACGGACTTCACCATCTTTTCTTAAAGCTGGTACAATAGGAGAAGCATAATCGGCATACTCGACTGGTTCTATAATGTCTAGGCTCAATAAACGATTTAATTCGTTGTCAACTTTATCCTTAAGTGCAAACGCGACTGGCCGTGCTTTAAAGTATAATGGTTTATGGTCCTCTTTTAAGTGTAACGATACAACACCTTTATTAAAACATCCTAAGCTATCGGAAAATAGATTTGGATATTTCTGCAATAATTCATCAACAAAGGTGTCGTTCTGACAATCAATGTGATTTACAATCGGCGCAATTTCTAAATTAAATATTCTAATGAAATCACGGCCTAACAGCGGCGGTCCGCCCCCGCGCACTACATACACATCTAATACGCGTGAAATCCCGCCATAATAAACGTCAAGACCGACATAACCTAAGGTTTTCATTGTTTCTCCCGAATAATTTATAAGAACCTTCTTAGTGGGTGATAACGACACTTTCTGAAAATTATCGAGATATGTTTTTTCAGAAATTACACTTACGGCCGCACCACTATCTATTTGGAACTCTAAAATCAATCCACAGACCTTCACATTTTCCGTCATCGGTTTGCCGTTAACACATCGTATATTATAAATAAGCTTACCGTCATCATCGTCTCCATTATCCAGACCACCCTCAACAAAATTTATCCTATCTTTTTGTTGACACATTTTACGCAAATGACCTTTGGACCCGCACTTTTTGCACTTATAATTCTTAAACCTACACTTGTCGGAATTATGATTAGAATATCCACACACACTGCACTTGTCCTTCTTCGTAATACTGAACACAACATCCTGATTAGAGATTGTGGTGGAGGAGGTCGCCGGTGGGCAGGCGGCCGCCTGCCGCGCGCACCGCACGCTCTCCGCGATGTCCACCGCCCTCGCCAATGTCATGTCCCGCTGCTCCTGACTGTACAGCTTATCACGCTCTGGCCCCGCCGATAAACCCATGAGGAACTTATCGACCAATGCTTCTTCTAGGTTCTTAAATTCGCAGTGTGCTGCTAATCCCCTGACACGTGCAGCCCATTGAGTGTGTGATTCGCCTGGCTGTTGCATAGCCGAAAAAAAACGATGTTTCTCCGAAAACCCGACACGTTTTGGTGTGAAGTGATTGTCTAGAAGTATCAAAATATCGCAAAAACTTGTTTCTTCTAACTTCTTCGGTAGCGCCAGGTTGCTAGCCAGTTTGTATGTTTGTTCGCTAAAAGCACTTAGCAATATCGCCCGTCGTTTTATTTGTGCCTTATCATTTTCGTTGGTTATATCATTAGCAATAAACCATTGATTTAATCTAGATTTATAGCTGCACCATTCTTGCGACTGATGGTCAAAAGTTGACAGTAAACCGAACGTAATGTTAGCAGACATTTTAATGTATTAATTATAATAAATTTCGTCGCCACGTGTTCTATCTGCGGGCACGGGGACAGGTGAGTATCAAACACGGAAGCTAGTAACACACTGCTTTATTGCAACGACAATCGCGGGGTGGGGCGCAGCCACACTTAACCTATGATATAGCTACCTATAATACACAACAGAGAACATCAGTTCGAAATGCATTTTTTGCAATTGCTGGCTTTCCAAATACCATCGGAGCGACTGCGAGCGACGGAGACTGCACACAAATTAAAATACAGTCGCCTGGAGGCCCCACAGATGAAATGTTTAGAAATAGGAAGGGGTACTTCTCCTTAAACACCCAGGCAGTGTGTGATGCATCTCTGCGCATAAGAGATATTGTCTGCAGGTGGCCTGGTTCAGTACATGACACCACCATCTTCAAATGATTGTCCTTTGCGTGCTGACTTTGAAGCAGGTTAATATAATTTTATTTAACATTGTGACTTCCTTCAATGTGTCTTCATAATGAATATGTACCTAGACTTGTTAGATTTTCATGTAACCAGTGTCTTTTTGCAGGTGTGTATGGAAATGACGTGTTAGTTGGTGATAGTGGTTATCCTTGCAGACGATACCTATTAACACCATTTCTGCAGCCAGACACACCTAGCCAGGAAGCTTTCAATAAGGCCTAGATTGCTACACGTAATCCTGTCGAACGCTGTTTTGTTGTGTTGAAGAGAAGATTTCCTTGTTTGGCAATGGGTTTGCGTGTTAAATTAGAAAATGTAATGAATATTGTACTATCTTGTGCAGTTTTACACAATATTGCCTTGGAAAACAACAACATGCTAGATTCAGATCTAGATGCCCCAGACCTAGATGCAACTGTTGATGAAAATCAATTTAATGATGTTCAAGATGGTCATTATTTTGCAGTCCGCAATGCCTTACTTTTGACCCACTTCCACCAGTAATTTATTACTGCTGAATTGAAAAGGTAAGAATTTTTTTATTCATGATTATTTTGATAGGCTGCCTTACCTTCTAAATTTATATAAATGAAATTACTTGTTTTCTTTTAACTAAAAATATAATACACATTTGCCTTTTTGACATATTTCTTTGGCTCTTGTAAAACTTAAACTACAACTAATATAATGTTGGTTTCCAGCATATGGTAGCTTTTAATGTAGCTAAAAACCAGCAACATGGGAAGTTGTATGTGTTGTTCAGTACAAAGTCTAAGCACACTTGTACTGAACTTACCTGCCTAGCCGGTTTCCAGCGACATCAAAAGTGACCTTACTTACTTAAGATGAAAATTACTAATCCAAATTATAACTATTATGAAACAACATTTACAATCATACGTATTAATTTTTATCCTAATTTTAATTTATTTCCATTTATACTATTCCTTCTGCAAACGGGACAGTTCAAGTTGTTTTATTATGAGCTCCATTGCTACTAGCCTTTCTTTTTTGTAAGCTGTCCTCATCCTAATTAAAGCTTCTTTTTTATTAATAGCAGCAGTTTGTAGTTTTCTTAAGTAGATGTTTTTCAATCAATCAATCACAACGCAAATCAAACTACAATCACGTAACAAGGCGTTCAAAATGCTTCGAGCAACACGTGAATTGTCAACAATCTGTTGACAACTGACAAATTGTCAGCCAACAAATGATTTGATTGGCGTACGAGAAACCGGCTGTAAATCTTTTAACACTGAATCTTTATCGACAAGTACAGTCCTAATTTTTGAAGTTCTAACCGACAGGGTAACCAGCCCCAAACCGACGGAACACATTCAACTGAATCTTTTATCGATAAGTACAGTTCTAATTCTCGTAGTCCTAACCGACAGAGTCCGGTGTTACGCGCTTATTGTGTTAATAAAATGAATCCCACCGAAGCTACCCAACCAATGAACTTCACTCCAATGGAATCTCAAAACCCACCAAGTTGTTGAAATATTTGGCTCCTAGGCTTAGTTCTGAGACTTCATATACATTTTGTCTATTAGCTTATGGTAGGTTACCATGGTTACGTGCTTATTTTTTTTCTCTGTCACTCTTATAAAAATGTTCTACAGTTAAGTTCTTGAATATATTTTCCGTTTACACTAATACTGTTTCAATAGCTTCAATACGATCACATTCCAATACAAAGTAAGTAAGCCCCAAAGTTATGCTAATGTAGCAACAAATGGACAGTTCCCCAAAAAAGACCAAGGCATTGTAATCGATTCCATCGAAGGAATAACGCTCAACGAATATTTGCAAGCCCTCGCGATAGTCACTGCGCCGACAACAATTCGGTTCACGTTTCGGATTTCAAACGAGCGAGTTAAGATTGGACCACAACCCATTTACCCCTTCCTCAGCAAATAGCATTAGATATCAATTGACGTCAGTACATTTTAGTGAATAAGCATATTAATATTATATAAACGATAGATTTTAAGTTAATTAATTATTATTGTACTAGCCTAGCTGTAATGACTGTCGTTTATAAATAAAGTATAATAAATAAAGTTATTTTTTTAAACCTATTCTTAAAACATATCTCTTAATTAGCGCATACGCTTCTTCCTTGACTCTAAGAAAAATGTTGATAAGTTAATCGAAGAGAAAAAGTCCATTGAAATAAAGGAATGGTTGCTACTCATTCGACTTTTAATAACGCGTCATAAGAGAATAGTGTTATCGAATGTTTGTCCCGTAATCCCTCATTACGTTCTAAAGTTTAGATTAAAGGAACTAAACTTCCATCTGTGAAAGTGGGTGGATCAGACCCCAGGTTCTTATACATACTAAGCTTTCGAAGACAACTGTAATGGTAAGAGATCTGATGGAATGACTATCATTCCTTGGAAATGTGGAAGGACTTTGGTGTGGGACGCCACATGCGTGGACACTCTGGCTCCATTCCATCTCGCTGGGTCGGCTATCGAGGCTAGCACTGCGGCCACTCTGGCCGAGTCTCAGAAGTCGAGGAAGCACTCAACACTTACAGACGAGTATTTTTTTTGTCCCGTTTGCTGTTGAGACTTTAGGCCCTTGGGGTCCTGGGGCTCATCAATTAGTAAATGAAATATCGTCCCGTTTAATTGAAAAGTTTGGGGATCCCAGGGCTAGAGCATTTTTCTCTCAGAGAATTAGCATAGCTATTCAGAGGGGGAATGCTATCAGTGTCTTGGGAACTCTACCACCCTCTGACAGCGATGATTATAAAGATATTTTCTATGTAATTTAATTTTTATTTCTACTTTAGGTTTATAGTTTTAATTCCTTGTTGTATTGTATATAATAAATAAATCTATAATACTGTATGTCACCCCTGAAGATGAATAATACTATCTGACTCCTTTCAAGTGACATACGAGGAAACAAACTACTGGATTCATGTCTCAAAAGGTCTGAAAAGTTTTGCCTGCCATTGTGAGGGTCATTTGGCCAGAAACTGTCCTTCTAACTCTGAAAGAAACAACGAACAAGTAAAGGAAAACACCCAGACCGAAGATGCATCCGAGACCTTGGAAAAACCGATAGAAATGCCAGAATTGAAATTCCTAAGGACACCAAAAGGCTACACTCCTATGACATCAAACTCATCTCAATCGGTAATCTCTAAGCCAATGGCTACTCCTGACTCAGCAACGAAATACACAAGAAATACCAAGCAATTATGAATGTACTCAATGAATATGAGAAAAACGTATACTTGGACGAACAAAAACTCTCCACCGGTGATCATATCAAACCAGAAGGAATATCTATGACGACTTACACTCCTCAAGGTGACGCAAATAGGCAGCCTACAGGATAACTATTGCCAAACGAAGACGATGACAATCCGATAGGAGGCATAGACAAGCAGCTTTCGGAAAAACTACAAAGGGAAAACTACCTCGACTATCCGGGAGGAAGCTTAGAGGCATCCCTCGGAAAACTTACAAACGAAATACAATGACTACTTGTCGTAAGGAAGCATACATACACTGCGATGTTCCCAATATTTATAACATTACCTTTTTAATATCGGTAAGTAAAAAGGCTCGAAACCACCAACTATACTATTTTATTTTATAGCGAGTCTTCACTATGACAAAATTGAGTTTTCGAAGAATGCATTAAACACAAGAAAAAGGCTGTTCATAGTATGCATTAAACACAAGAAAAAGGCTGTTCATAGGATGTGTACCTGTCATTTAGTTGCACAGACGTATATTTTTGTTCTCTGTAGTAAATAATTTCTAATTCAGTTTATTTTAGTTAAAGTTAAGTGTGTATAGTGTAGTTTAATAGCCCTTAAAAAATCATTCAGACTAACTAGTGTTGTGATTCCTAAAGTGTTTTGTGGTGTAAGTGATTACCTAATAAAGATATTGACGTGGTGTAGAATCTTATCACATTGACCTTGAAAGGAGATTGACCATTTTGGACCAAATGCTGCCCAGGCGTGGGAATAGTTTTTTATTTTACCTTACATAAAAGGGTATTTAAGAAAAAAAAAAAAAACATCCACGAGGTTGTGTACTACCCGATAATATACTTATAGTCTGGCTAACGAAAGTAGATACTGGATGATTTTGCAAACTTTTTATATGACAACACTAAAGTGTTACTACCATCGGATATTTACCCTACATTTTGGGGTATTTTAAGTAGAAAGTACTTAGGAACAATTTATTGCGAAAAGGCAATTTTTAAAACAAACTCATTAAACATTTTATAAAATGAGTTTTAAAAATTCGTACGTGTGCTGAAATTGTGTTAATCGAAAATAAGTTTCGTATGTACGTGTTAGATCATTTCAAAAGCTACACTAAGCCTTACGTTGGTCTAATAAATAGCTTAAGTAATTAGGTATACTATATCTTAACTCATTAGGTAGAGAAAAACTTGGCAATTTTGTTTTAAAGAAAATTAATTTGTATCTGTTTTCCGAAAAATTCGGTAAAATCAGAATCAGTGTATGGTATTCCTATTTCTGAAGCCGAAGATGGCGTGTTGTTGACGTTTCTTTATGGTTGACTTGGGTATAGTTAGGTTATGTTAGTATGGTCAAAATGTCTTGATATTATTTTATTTTAATTAAGTAAGTTCATATTCGTTTTAGTTATTTTTGGTTTGTTCTTTTTGTTCCTTTAATACGCTACAATGGAGTGACGTATCCGTGTGATGTTTGGTATGGAGTTAATAAAGAGATAACAAGTTATATAAGCTACTTTTAATCACGTCATAACGCGGTCAAAATTGGAAACATCCACTAATAAAATAAAAATAAATGTCAAAGTATCAAAGTGAGTTGTTCCGCCTCTCCTTTTTATTTTAGGGTTGCAATGCTAATATATTTTAAATTTGCCGCGCTTTTTCAGTATCTACTTTCGTTAGCCAGACTATACCTTATGATTTTCGTAGCACTTTAACTTTGATATTTCATTTTTTTATAATATTTACGTTGTTGTTTAATATTATTATCTTATTTATTCTTCCTCTAGTCAGGTCCCGACCTCGCTAGTATCGCAAAGCAAGTTTTTTGTACGTTGACAGCTTTGTATAGCGCTGTCTCTTTTTTCAATTCTAAGACAAGTTGATCGAACGGTACGGTACAAAATCACAGCGAGATTTGAGAGAAATCAAAAGTCTCGCTTCCTCATATTCAGATGTGTATATGTCTGTCTCTTTCGCGCACAATGAGTGAGTATACCTGTTGCTCTGTACCTGCTTGCGCGCGCGCCCTTTTGTTTGTATCGCAGTCTATCACCACTCTTTGACGTGAATTGTACTGTGCACTTATCTCCTTATTTTCTTACTACCCGGCATTACTTTTGGACTATCGTATCTGTTTCACTTATCGACCCGGCTATTCATTTGGACTACGCGATGTATCGATCAAATCACAGAGTGTGTTTGTTTTGTGATCGTTCTGTGGAAAGAATCAGAAGACACCCGTTAACTCGAGATATTCAAAACGAGCATCAACACACAGTTCAAAACATCATTCAAGCTCTATCACCACGTGAGGTAAGTACTTAACTTTTATTTAAGTAGTTATATTATTACATAAAATAAGCCATTATCCCAACAGTTAAGAAATAGGCATGTCCAACAAGCCGGTCCAATTATCGGTAGTCCGCTACCTGCGCACCGAGATTGTTGAGTCACTGTGACCCTCCTAGTTACCTGTCAGTTCCTGATTGACAGTTAAAATAGGCTGAATGTTGCTTGTTTCGTATGCACTATACTAGCCTACTAGTATGTACTTTACTACGTAGCCGTGTTATCATAAGCAGCCTATATACGTCCCACTGAAGGGCATAGGCCTTCTCTCAGAGAGAGAGAGAGTATAGGCTTAATCACCACGCCTGCCCACCGCAGATTGGCAATTTCAAGCGCTGAGGTATGTGAATAGCTCAGACTCTCACGATGTTTTTCTTCGCCGTTAGCGAGTGGTATTGCTACTATACTTCACAAATGTACATAACAAAGTCATTGGTACTTACATGCCGGGATTTGAACCCACGACATGCACGCATGAGAAGCTGGCGTTCTACTGCTCCGCTACCATCACTTACGTGTTATGTCTTGGGTTATTTATTTATATTTTTTTATTGGTTTCAGATAACATTCAATAATGAGGAATACCTCTGCCACACTTGTTGGACTAGACCTCGCCGTGGGAGGCTGCCTGCTGCTGCGGCAGGTCCACCTGCTGAGGGTAATCCGCCTGCCGTGGAAAATCTACCAGCCATGGAAGATCAGCACGTGGCGGAGAACATTGTGGGAAAAGACCTAAGATTTCACCTTCCTGGAAATTACTGCCGAGCCCCGAATACGTGAAATGCTTGCATGATTTACAATTGCACAAACAATACTCGTCGACGAGTACCAAAAAGTTTGAAAGTGCAGTTACTTATTAATAATAATTATTATGTTCTACCGTACGCACGTGTGTGTCAGGAGCATTTAGAAAATGACGCCTGGGATGATCTTTTTACGGCACCAAATCGATGTTTTGATTTTAGCCCTCAACAAGTTTTTGAAATGTTAGAATTATTAAAAGAACCTAGAAATCGAATTATTGAGTTTGAAAACCTTAATGAGCTGCATGATGAAGAGTTGCATTATTGGACAGGCCGCACTCGAGATGAATTCGAAAGATTATTTAATCAAACTCCACTTTTAGCACAAAGGTGCTCAAATCCAAGAACTGCATTAGGTGTAATACTGGCCAAACTGAGAACTGGAGAATCCAATGACCGACTCGCCACGTTCTTCAACATGTCTCGTGCAAATCTAGAACGAAGAATGAAAATAGCTAGGGAGTGTCTGGTTAGTGATTTTGTCCCTCGCTACTTGGGATTCGACCATATTTCGAGAGAGCAGATCGTTGAAAGAAATCTAGCAGTTCTTAACGCATTGTTTGCAAATAATCAGGAAGGCACTGTAATATGCGACGGTACCTATATGTATATACAAAAGAGTTCCAATTTCTCTTTTCAAAAAGACACGTACAGCGTGCACAAGTACAGGAACCTTCTAAAACCATTTTTGTTAGTCACATCCGATGGACACATTATTGAGGTTTGTGGGCCCTATGCTGCGACTACAAACGACGCAACCATTTTAAACAACCTTTTAAATGGGCCGGATAGAGTCATTCATTCGCTGTTACAGCCGGGTGATATTTTTATATTAGACAGAGGTTTCCGCGACTGAATAGCGTCTTTAGAAAGCCACGGATATGTTGGCATCATGCCGCAATCGCAGAGCAGAAGAGGCACACAACTTAGCACACTCGATTCCAATAAATTGCGGTTGTGCACCATTTGCCGGTGGCCTGTAGAAGTAGTGAATGGACGGCTAAAACGGGATTTCAAGATTTTTCGTCATGTGTTCTGTAATCTGGCTATGAGCCATTTTTACACAGACCTTCGGATCGCTGCAGCGATAACTAATGCCTTCCATGTTGATATAATAGATCATGCCAATGCACGTGAATTTATTAATATAGCCAGAGAGCGATTGAACGTTGCAAATAGTTGGTTTTTGGGGTGGGCCTGCTTTATTTTTAGATTCAATTATCATAGATGACGATGATTGATTAGGTATCATTAATGTTTTAAAACTCACACATTTATTAAGTCACAATGATATTAATCTCACAATACATCTGTTAGGTAAGACCATGGATCCTTTGGGAAATCCGGTTCCATCTTGTTTTTGGCAAGAACCTAATTGGGATTTTCCGGTAATGCAAGAATCTTTAGCAGCTATGGGAGTGAGTCCGCAAGAGATCATGTATCCGATTTCGCCAATGACAGATGCTGAATTATACGGTGTCTTGTCAGAGGATCTACTGGACGCCGTGTTCATTGATGAATCGGATATGGAGTATGAAATGGACGTTGCAGAGGCTGGGCTACTAAATTGTACTGACAATGAAGATGACTGAATGCCAGGTAATCCACAAACATTGGCAGAATTACCTTTTGTGCAAAAGGCTGAGTTGAAAGAAACTATTGAAAATACATCAATTGCCTATTTGACGCGAAATGTAGTAGGGAATTATTGGAACTCGTTACAAAAAGTACCAATAATTAAGCAGAACGTGAAAAGGCGACAACTCCATTATGTCGAAGAAGTAAATGGAAACCCTTAACTTGCGAAGACCTAAAATTATTTTTCGCATGGGGTATATAAAAATGAACAGGATTTCCGATTACTGGAAAAAGGATACATATTTCCAAAATAATTTATTCGGGTATGTAATGAGTAGAAATAGGTTCCTCGTCATACTCAGAATGAGTGTTAGTTCTGAATTAACCACTAACACGTTGAGCGCCATGGGGGGCACCATGTGGTCGACAGTGAATTTTCCTCCCAGGCCAGGTGCAAAATCTCATTCATGTCAAAATTTTACAGTAATGTTTTATTGCACTAACTTGTTGGAAATGCTTTGAAACGTATATTTCAATCGGAGAAAATAACAATTTTATCTTTTTTCAGCCCTAAAATAGCTGTCGCACACATGGTGTCCCCCATGGCCCCTACGAACAGAAAATCGACTTTTCGTTACAGCGGGCCGCGCGGGTCGCGGTGCCGCCCACCCCCGCGCTCACGCGCTGCGCCCGCGCTGCTCCGTTTCTTGCTTAGTCCATTTGCCTCGCGGCGCGTGCGGTGATGTGTTGTTTTTGGAGCGTTACTACTTTTATCGTGTGATTTTCAAGTGTTTATTATAATTTTGAACAAAGGACGACGACTTAATTAAGAGATATGTGTTAGGAATAGGTTAAAAAAATAACTTTATTTACTTATAAGCGACAATCATTATAACTAGGCTAATACAATAGTAAGTAATTAACTTAAAATCTATTGTTTATATAATATTAAAATGCTTATTCGCTAAAATGTACTGACGTCAAATGCTATGTGCTGAGGAAGGGGTAAATGGGTTGTGGCCCAATCTTAACTCCTCCCTCCTCAAGAGAGAAATTATCCGATGAGGGTGGAACAGCCTGAGGAGAATTTCTCTTAGATATTATTTGATTTATATAGTTACAAATGGAACCTTTCATATATAAAACAATACTAAAACTAAATATTATGTAAAGAATTATAGTCCATACACTAATGTTTTGCACAATCACTTTGTCTTCCTGTTCATTTGGATGAATATACTTCAGGTTGTTCATCATCTCCTTGATATCTGTAAAGTCCACGTTCCTCAGGTCCATCTCTTTTTTATGTTTCACAATTTTCTTGTACATTGTTGGCATCTTCACCAAGGTTTGCTGGTATTCCACTGCAGAAGCGTTTGTGCTGGGGTTGATGATATAGTCCAGTACTTGGGTTTTGCATGCTGAAGTTGCTGTTAGGATATTAGTTCCTTTTAAATGGAATTTATTGACTTCATCTGCGCAGTATTCGGTTACAATGACGCCAGTTTCTGTGTATATCAACCAGTATTTTTCTGTGATCTTCTGTATTCTGTCAGGTTCAATTTTTGTTGGTGTCTGGATACATTCTGTGTAGTTGGGTTTCATCAGCATTATTTGTTCTATACATGTTTCTGTTTTCGTTTGACTAAGATTTTCTGATGTGCACAAGAACTTGTTGTCTCTGATTTCTTCGCAGGGGTTGATCACTGGTCTGTATTTCAATTTATTCACCAGGATATAGGGTTGTTTTGGGATAATGGTGTAAGTTTTGCTCTCTAAAAGGATAGGTACAGGGATAACTTTATAATACATATATACTTCGGGTTCAATCAAGGGTACTTTTATAACAAAATTTATTTTATGTTTATAATAATAAGACTTTACTATCATATTTTGTTCTAACTTAATTAAGTTATCTCTACTAGGGGAATAAACTAAATTATAATATGTGGATATATTAACTAATATGTCTAAAAGTTCAGTGGAATTAATTATTGACTGATGAAGTGTGTTTAATTTACTAAATGCAATTGCGGTTTCAACTTCCTGAATGGTGTTTGATAAGGAACGAAAGTTATTTGAAATTTCTACAAAACGGTTCATAATGGATATACTATTTTCGACTGTTATTTCGTTTCTCACCATATTTTCTAATTGAAGTGTCCTATTTTGTAATGAAATGAGATTCGAGCTTACTTTTTCGGAGTTGTTAACAAGTTTATTAAATGCTTTTTCTATTAATGATACTTTACGATCAACCGAGAATTCTTTTTTACTAAGATTACTTATTTCGTTGTTAAAATTAATAGCATCATCCTCATCTAGGTTTCCTGAAATAATTTTAATTAAGCTACCCAATGGTTTAAATACGGCTCTTTTAGTAATTCTCGAGGGCAATATTTGGTATAACCTATTTTTTGTATGTTTTGACAATTCTTGTAACTGTTGAATCGTTCCTGAGAATTCAATTTTTAGAAAATTATTGCTACTAATACTATCTTTTAATCTATTAAATTCTTCATCAATATTTTCTAAATTAACATTAAAACTACTTAAATCTAAAGATTTGAAGATTGTCCATTCGTTATTCTTCATCACTGCTGTGCCAACTCTCAGAGCTGTTATTCCTGGGTTTCCTTCTAGGTTTTGAAGGTCCAGGCATGTCACGGGGATGATCAAACTTATTAGTATGTGCCACCTGTGGAGGACGTTTTATATTTTTTATTGCTACCTTAGTGTTTCGTTTTTTAAGTTGAACAGGGATAATATTTCTTTCTGGCGAACCTATAACTTTAGCTTTTTCAAAACGAGGAAGTTCTTTAGCTTTTCTGGTTCTAGTATTTTTCATAAATATTGTGTCACCTTCCTTGATTTCAGGAGGTGTTTCACCACCACGTTTATTTATAATTTTATGTTTATTTTCTAGTGTTTTTTCTACGATATAATCATATAATACTGCTAATCTTTTTTTATGATCTCTGATGAGTTTTTGCATTAAATTTTTCTCTCTATCTATGTCGAAAACATTCCCTGATTCTGTGTTACCGAAAACAATTTCAAAAGGTGTGAAATCAGTTGAGGAGTGTATACTGTTATTGTAAGCCATGATTGAATAAGTCATTACAGATGCTGCATCTAGCTCGCTTTTATCGTATTTGGCTAGTCTGTAAATTTCGATGATTGTGGAATGAAATCGTTCGACAATCGCCAATGATGACGGATTGTTTGGTGTGCCAATGTGCAAATCAATTTTATAAAAATTTAGTAACTCTTTAAGTAAATCATTATTAAACTCAACGCCAGAATCACTGTTAATTTTCCGAGGGAGACCGTATAAGCTAAAGTATTTAATTAATGCCCTTACTACTTCGGGAGTTGTTCTATTAGGGATAGGAAAAGCTTGTCCTAGTTTACTAAAAGCATCGACTATGGTGAGATAATAGCTATTTTCTATATATAAAAGATCGATAAAAACTTCCTGAAATGGTGCAATTTGGGTTTGTGTAAGTGTTATACTTGGTTTTATAGGTTTCCTTTCGTACTTCATCTTTTTACATTCTTCACACGCATTAATAACTGCGCTTACAGTTTCTTTTATATTTTGCCACCAATAATCTCTTTTAATTTTAGCTAACGTTTCATTAACTCTTCTGTGACAAGTTTTGCCTTCATGATACTTTTTAATAATATCTCTCTGATCGTGTTCACTATCAGTAAGATTCACGACTCTTTTCGTACACTCTATTAATTTTAAGGTATCTCTTTTAAATATATTTATGACCACATTACTAAAGGTTCTCCTAAATGAGGGTTCATCGAAATAGATATAATGTTTGTATTTGATATCGACATATTCTTTTAAAAACTTTTTAACAATATCTTCATTGTTTGTTGGCATGTGTACTTCTGTGATATGTTGTTTTTTGTTGGATATATTTTTAATATCTAATTTATCTGTGAACCAAGAGTAAATAAGAATTTGTCTTGGTTTACAATCTATTGCGTCGTCTAAGATTGGTATTCCATCATGCTCTCTGTTGGAAACAGAGTTGGCAGTGGCCTGATCACTACTTTCTACATCTACAAGATCTATGTTATCCTCATTAGTATTAGTATTAATTGGTGTTTGTTTGGACTCTATACCTGACATGGAACTTGAACTCTTTTTGTCACAATCATCCTCTAATTTTTTATTAACTCCTTCTCTAATTAGCGTATCTAAATCGTAGTCTGGTTTTTCGTATTTCTTTTTCTTATTACGAATAGTAACATATTCTTCTAATTCGCGATTAACTTCTTGTAACCTTTCGTCATTATCACTAACGTTTGCAATCATAGAATCTATATCGTTGTCAAGAGCATTTATTTTAATACGTGATAAAGAGTCTGCGTTGGTATTTAAAGATCCTTTTTTATAGTAAGTTTTAAAATCGTATTCTTCTAGTTTTAATCGCCAGCGTGTAAGTCTACAATTTGGTTCTTTTAAATTTTTAAGCCATTCTAAAGGCTGATGGTCTGTATACACGGTAAATCTTCTGCCATAAAGATAAGGTCTAAAAAGTTTGGTCGCCCAAACTACAGCTAGTAACTCTTTCTCAGTTGTGCTATATTTTGTTTCAGTCTCACTGAGGGTTCTACTTGCATATGCTACTGGTTTATCTGAGCCTATGTTACCTTGTGATAATACCGCGCCTATAGCAAAATCAGAGGCATCTGTTGTTAAAATAAATGGTTTATTGAAGTCAGGGTACTGTAAAATTGGGGCATTAGTTAAAAGTTTTTTACATGTTTCGAAACTATTGATGTATTCTTTATTTATTATGATTGATTTGCCCTTTTTTAGACAAGCTGTTAATGGTTTGGTTATTTTGGCAAAATCCTTAATAAATTTCCTGTAATATCCTACTAGTCCTAGAAAGCTTTTAATTTCTGTCTTGTCCTTGGTAAGGGGTAATTTAAGACAGCTTTAATTTTATCATCGTTGGGCTTAAGGCCCTCATTAGTAATTGTGTGACCTAGATATAATACTTCCTTTCTAAGAAAATGTGACTTGTCTAATTGAATTTTCAGATTAGTCTTTCTTAAGCGGTCAAAAACAGTTCTGAGTTTTTCGATATGTTCTGTTAGAGTTCGTGAAAAAATTATGACATCATCTAGATATACTAAGCAATGGATACCCTGGAGACCCCTTAGAACATTATCCATTGTTCTTTGGAATGTTGCAGGTGCAGTTTTTAGTCCGAAGGGCATTCTATTGAATTCAAAATGTCCGAAAGGTGTGCTGAAGGCAGTTTTTGGTATATCCACTTTATCGATTTCTATTTGGTGATATCCACTTGCCAGGTCGATTGTACTAAAGTACATGCTATTTCCTAACATATCAAATAAATCATTAATGTTCGGCAATGGATATTTATCATCTATAGTTATGTCATTAAGTCTACGGTAATCTACGACCATCCTCCATTTTTGTATACCGGAAGAGTCTAGTTTCTTTGGGACTAAATGTACGGGAGCACTCCATGGAGAGTACGACTCCTGAATTATGTTATCCTTCAACATTTTTTCTACTTGACTCCTAATCTCTTTTGTTTGCGCTGGTGGTAATCTGTAAGCTTTAATATTGATAGGGTCTTCATTCTTGGTTCTGATTTTATGTTTTACTTGGTTACTAAACGATAATGGTATATGTTCACTGTAAAATATATCTTTATATTCAAGGCAAATATTTCTTATCATCTGTTTCTCCTCATTATTCATATGGTCTAACTTAAGTTTGTTCAAATTTTGAATCAATATATTATCCTTATTCGCATCTATATTATTTAAATTGATTTTGTTAACATGATAATTTTCCACAAACGGGGTAACATGAAACGGTGACGTCACCACCAGAATATGTTCGATTTCTGAACAATTCTGTATAACAGTATATGCATAACCATTAACACACTTAACTATGGCTGCGGGCATTCGAATCCCTTCGCCCATTTCTTTGAAATCTAGTATTGCTTCACCGTTTAATATACTTACGGGAAGCCTAACTCTTAATTCACTACGAGGAGGCAACGTATATGTCTCTCTCTTTGGTGGTGAATATATTATGGGAATGCTAGCAGTTTTCGTAATCAGCATTTGAGATTCCATATCAATTACTGCATTCAATTGTTTTAATAAATCACTACCAATTAAACCGTCATATCTATCATCTACATTATATATATAAAATTTATGTTTCTCAAGACAATTAAAAATATTGGGTAATGTTATATATGCAATTTCACTATGTTTACTTAAGGCATGAGTACTAACTACCTCAAATGGTTCATGTTGTATAGAATTTCTATAATACTTATTAGCTAACTGAGGGCTTAAGAATGATCGAGTACTTCCTGTGTCTATCATAAAAATGGCTTTTATTTCAGGCACAAAAATATGAGGCAAACTTAGTTTCTGTGTACAGTTAAGCTTTATTTGTTCACACTTGGTGAGGCCATTATAAAAAAATTTTCGACTGAATTTATCGCATCGTAATTATTTTCACCATTCGTAACTTGCTCATCGCAATGTGGATTATAATTATTATTGTCAGTAAAATTAAGTCGCCTATTAGCAGTTGCGGTTCTCATTGTCACATCGGTATTTGCTGGTTGGGCATGAGGTGTCGTTTGCATCGGCATGGCACGTGCCGGTGCATTGGCCGGGAAAGACTGACGATGTTGAAAAGACGCCGGAGCGGATGCCGGTATCCTATTACTATTATTTCTGTTATAATTAAATTGTTGAGAATTGTAACTATTAAAATGAGGAATCGCGTCATTATTCCTTACTTGAAATGATGGGTTCCTAAAATGAGTATTAGGGGAAATTTGTGGGTGAGATTGATTCATATAGTTATTATGATTAAATCTAAATGTATTTGATGTTAAATTTGATTGTTGGAAACGCGAAGTGTTAGGCTCACTCTGTTGTTTGAATGGCTTTTGAAAACGATAACTATTATTATTATCGTAATTTTGATTGGAATTCCTTTGATTCGGCAGTGGTACAGTATTTCTGTATGAGCTTCTTCTATTTTTAAGCTCATACACTTGTCTAAAATTTTGTTCCTCTAGGACTTCTTTCAGCGCATTTTCTAAGGTTGTTACATTCTTTATTCTAACAACGTTAACTAGGTATGGGGATAAATTATAGAGGAAAACATTTAATGCCATATTATCATAAATGTTTTGTTTGGCTAAACGTAAGCTCGGGTCAGTAATAGTCTCATTAATTTTGGAAATTAGGACACTTTTAAGGTGTTGAATTTTGTGGCAAAAATCGAAATAACTTTCGTTTCTACCCAATTTAAGAGATTCTAATTCTAGTGCGAGGCAATCCTCCGATCTAGGGTCTCCGAAATGTTGACACAATAATTCTTTTAAATTATCCCACGAATTTATCTGATCTCTTTCTCCTACTAAAGCAGCTGCTTCTCCTGACAGTCTGCTTGTAATCACGTGGAATAGGTACGTATTTTGAATTTGATCTCCGTGAAAACTTTGTAAAATATATTCACATTTTCTAATAAATAACGGTAACATCCTACTATCTCCGTCAAACAAGGGAATGATTTTAACCATTTCGACAGGTACTCTGTTAATGGAATCCATGGCGAAATGTACTTCGAATAGAGAACTACAGAAATGCTATTATAACTTATATTTATTACGTTGTTACTAAAGAATCCTATACGTATTACAACTATTTGCCTACTTTGGTTTTATTTATTTGTCGTATAACAATAAGGCGTTTAAATCCCTAAGGTGATACTAAAATAAGATATACATATATATTTATATGGGCAGGGTAATAGATCAAGGAGGTGAAAAGATCTACTCACATTCCGTCGATGTACCCGTGCTCCAGACTATTGTGCCCGTGATGAGGTGCTGTTGTCGATATTCCAACTTCTCCCAATAAATTTGTTTGTTAGGTTCTGCTTCCCAGTTAAACCGTTGAGACGGACGAGAAATCACTGTAACGCGGCTATCACGCGAGATAGATCGACCGATAGCGCAAGCAATCCTCGACTAGGAACCTACCCGGCTGCGCCAATTAAGAGATATGTGTTAGGAATAGGTTAAAAAAATAACTTTATTTACTTATAAGCGACAATCATTATAACTAGGCTAATACAATAGTAAGTAATTAACTTAAAATCTATTGTTTATATAATATTAAAATGCTTATTCGCTAAAATGTACTGACGTCAAATGCTATGTGCTGAGGAAGGGGTAAATGGGTTGTGGCCCAATCTTAACTACTTCGAAGATATCGATATCACTCAAGAGGACCTAGACAATATCGACAATATAGAAGTAAACTTGCTAAATGATAGCTTTCAAATATGTTCCGAAAATGAAGAACTTCCTATCAAACGTCACGGGAAACGACGGCGTATTATGGTAGTGGAAAGTGAGGAGAGTGAATCGGAAAATCTGAAAGAATTGCTCGATACTTTAGATAACACACCGCGCAACAAATTGACAAGACCAGCAGGTAATCAACGCAAGGTTATAGCTTTCACTGAACATCCTGGTTTGGCTCCTAACATTCGCTCTGCTGCTATTAACTTTTCTCCTATCGACTTTTTCTCACTAATGGTGCCTGATGACATATTTGAGCTCATTGTGGAAGACACTAATCAGTTTGCTTTAAACCAAATCACCTCTGAAGAAGCTTCTGTTCAAGCACGCATTAGAAATTGGACTGAAACTGACATAAATAAAATGAAATGCTTCATTGCATTGATTATAAATCTTATTGGGCAAGAGAGGCGAATCTCCTAAGAGACGAGGAAGCTGCGCCAAGGCCGAGATCAGCTCAAACTTCCATACACAAATATTTTTTATATTTTCCTTTTTTAATAGATTTTATGTAAATATATTTCTTTGTCTGATGTGAATACATGAAGTGTAAATATGTGCTACAAATACTTGGATTTTTATAAGGTATGTATTCTATTTTTGATTAATATTTAGCGTAGCTTAAGTTTTATGTATAGTCATGTAAATGAATTGTGTACTGTAATTATTTGGGTGTTTGTATTCAGATGTCTCACTTTAGCCTTGGAATGCAAAGACAAGCACTTAAACAGGAGACTCGGGTGAATGTTCCCGCCTCTACTACAAGCACTGAGGCCAGGGTGAATCCTCATCCCTCTCCCCTCAAATCCTCTCCCCTCGACCAAACACAAGGGAGGTACTGTAGGGAACCAACAGGATGGTGCCAACCAACCAAAGGGCTCTTCTACTATGACCCCTCTAACAAAAGAGCTCGACTTGATGACACCTTATCACTAAGAGGAGAGCACAAAATAAGGAGGGTCGGTGTCGGGGAACAAGTTCCGGCGATGTCATATGCCGGTGAAGCTCAACCGGAGCTTAACCTAGCCATTGCCTCCAAAAACGGCCAGATTTCAGAGAATGAGGCCAAAGAAATCAAACTTAACCTACACAAGCTCATAGTATAGCAAGCCCTCAAGTGGGAAAACTGTGCCAAGTTTGTGGATAAGCCTGTACTTGCGGACGGAGCCCTAAAACTATTGTGTCAAGACCAAGCTACTGCCATGTGGGTTCGTGAGAAAGTACCTTTGAGGTAGCAGAGAAAGAAAATCTTGTTGTGAAACTGCAACGAGAGCTTGCACCAAGAACCGGCGCACTTCTGATACCAGACGAGGAGGAGGCAAAGGACTCTGCTAGCACTATAGCTCGAATCCTGTTTAAACCCTTGGGCTAGGGTTGCGGAATGGCAACTTCTAACTTGCAAGTGGCAGAACATGAAACATTTCCTTATCTTCACAATACCTGAGGATCTCATACCAACGCTGATAGAGAAGAACCGACGGCTAAACTACAGCCTCGGGACTGTGCGGATGCTCTTTGGTGTACGCGGAAGGAGATTCTCCAGAAATCCTCCACCACTAAGAGGCGCACAAGGGGCTGTAAAACACAAAGGATCCTATTATTTGACGACCTCCGTGGCGCGATCGGTTAGAAGCCGGAACGCTAATCGTGAGGTCCCGGGTTGATCCCTGGTGGAGGCAGAAATAAGAACTACGCTTTTCTACTGCTTTCCAGTCTGGTCGTTGATTACATATGCTATATATGTATTAATCTACGTATAATAAGTATATATTTCTTAAATATACGTTGACTAGTACCCTTAACACAAGTCTTCAATGAACTTACCAAGGGGCTAGTTCAATTGGTGTAATAATGTCCAAATATTATTATTATTATCCTAGCTCGAAGGATGTTGAAATCGATATGGAAACTGAGCTCACAGATAAAGAGTCCGAAGCCCCGGAGGGTCCAGATGGTTTGGACATTCTCGACGAGCTCACTGCAGGGCTAACTGTCAGTGGAGAGGAAAGATCTAATGATGCGTTCGACTTCCTCCCCAACACAAATTAGAACTATCCAAGCAAACCTCCACCATAGTGCGGCTGGGACAAGCCAGTTTTATAATTGGTGGAGTACAAATCAGCCGGCCATTGCCCTTCTTCAAGAGCCTTGGATAAGGGACGGCAAAATACATGGACTATCTAACACTGCAAGTAAGTTACAAGCAATGGAGGACTCTCCAAAAGCCTGTATTTTACTCCCAAATAATCTGATATCACATTCACTCACTGAGTTTGGTTGCAGTCATGTATCCGATTTCGCCAATGACAGATGCTGAATTATACGGTTCCTCGTCAGAGGATGTACTGGACGCCGTGTACATTGATGAATCGGATATGGAGTATGCACGTTGCAGAGG
Organism: Leucoptera coffeella; assembly: GCA_030578115.1. Classification (NCBI taxonomy): domain Eukaryota; kingdom Metazoa; phylum Arthropoda; class Insecta; order Lepidoptera; family Lyonetiidae; genus Leucoptera; species Leucoptera coffeella. Next base: position 147,993 of record JAMBLF010000859.1, on the reverse strand, counting down.
CTGGGCTACTAAATTGTACTGACAATGACTGGATGCCAAGTAATCCACAAACATTGGCACAATTACCTTTTGTGCAAAAGACTGAGTTGAAAGAAACTATTGAAAATACATCAATTGCCTATTTTGACGCGATAATTATGTAGTAGGGAATTAATGGAACTCGTTACAAAAAGTACCAATAATTACGGAGAACGTGAAAAGGCGACAACTCCATTATGTCGAAGAAGTTAATGGAAACCCTTAACATGCGAAGAGCTAAAATTATTTTTCGCTTTAATATTACACATGGGGTATATAAAAATGAACAGGATTTCCGATTACTGGAAAAAGGATACATATTTCCAAAATAATTTATTCGGGGATGTAATGAGTAGAAATAGGTTCCTCGTCATACTCAGAATGATGAGTGTTAGTTCTGAAATAACCACTAATAGCTATTGTAAAGTTAAAAATATAATTGACTTTTTTAATAATAAAATGAAGACATTGTATTATCCTACAAAAAATGCTGTGATCGATAAAAGCATGATGTTGTGGAGAGGCAGACTGCGCTTTAGACAATATATGAAGGGCAAGAAGAAAAATACGGGTTGATTTTACGCCCTAGCTAAACATTTGTCGGTAGAGGTACCTACTTACCTATTTCTTGCGATTATAATAATTATATGTCTCAAAAAGCAGCTAGGGTAGGGCGCCGTGACAAAATTTTAAACAAGTTATTGTGCTGCGGGCTGAAAAAGTTTGGGAACCTCTGCACTAGCCCATACAATCAAATCAATGTTAGTATAGGGAAGGAACGTCCAGTTACCCAGCCCATAGATCTGGAGCCCGTTTATAATGGGTTACTACCCATATCTGCAGCAAAAAGCAGATCTTATTAAATTGTGCAATGCTGGGCAAATACCAGAGGAACTTATACCTTGGTCCAAACAATTACCGACTACAGTAGAGCCTCGATACTTCGAATTATGAAAAACACACCCCTGTTCGAACTATCAGAGCGTTCGGATTGTAGTATTGAAGGGTAAAGAATAAAATAAGGATTTAAAATGGCTTCGAAATTTATTGTTTTTATAAAGAAAAAAGATACATTCATTTGTAAAAAAGAAACTGAAGAAAAAGGAAACACCTACCAATTAGTTGAGTTACTACAATAAATTAATGGTTACGTTGTCCAACTAAATGTAGTATAAAAACACATTACTTCTTTATAAACTCATCTAACTTAGTTTGACGGCTCCTGTTCATTGACCAAGAAAAGGCTTTGTATCTCAAGTTGCGAAGCAGAAACTTTTCCGGAAGCAATAGGCCATTTTCGTCAGCCACGTTCAGGTACGAGTTAGTGATAATAGTACGGAAAGACTACCACAGTTTTCCTTAAGTGAAAGCGAAGATGACGGTGAAGAAGATTAGGAGTTATTTTTTTTATGTCTCACCTAAATACTTAAATAAATATTTCTAAAATGGATTATTTTCTTTTATTATTCCTATATGTGTTCTCATTATATGCTTATATTAATTGATTTATGTAATAACTACAGCCAGGAAAAACTCACTAAATACGTTTTTGTCAATTACTCAAATAAGTAACCCCTTATTTTCTTAAAACCCCAAAACCAGCATTAAAATTAAGGCAAGCCCGTATTATTACCACAAAAGCTGAACAAAACTACATACAAGTAAAACTGAATTTTACAGGACCATCATTCAAAAGTGAGATTCGGAAGAAACAAAATTTACCGAATGAATTAACTCTAAACCCCTTATACAATAGCAATAGAGATGACTGTTGGCAAAAAGGTCAATCTGATAAATCTCAGTAAATACCTGAGTTCTGCTGAAAACAAAGAATATTACAGACAGCTTTGTGGTGATGTAAATGATGGTGTGGACACTGTAGAAGTAGATGAAGATGATAATAGTGATGGGTGTGAAGAATGATCATCTTCATCTACAGTGAAAATCCTGTAATAAATACTTTCCTTAGTTTATGCATACATAAATAAGTACTCATAGTTTGTAAGTGAAGGATTTTTATAATTTTTGATATTACTTTATAAGTGAATTCACACTGTTCTTTTATATTTCTAAAAAAATAAAACAAACATTTAGTTCAGGTTAAAAGTGAGTTTTACTTAATTTCTTCCTAAATTCACTCATTTTTTTTTCATTTTATTGTAAAAACCACCTATATGTCACATTTTTACCAGTTCTTCTGGAAAAACCACCATAGTCAAACTTATTTTTGCTAAAAACTCTATTAAATAAATGTTGGAATTAACAATTCTAATTCGAATAAGTTTTCTAAATCTTTTAATGACTTGTCCATAATCTACTAACAGCCGGTTTCTCGTACGCCAATCAAATCTGACCAGAGATTAACTAATAACTAACGGGTTGCTGGAAACAAAATCAATGACTTGTCAAATCAATGCAAGCTGACAACTTGTCAAAGTCTGATCAAAATCATTTTTGTATCGAAATTGGGTTTCTCAAAACTATATCAAACTGTCAACCATTTGTTGACAAACCGTTGACTAACCCAAAAATAATCATAGATTTTCGGCTTGTTATTCCTCGTTGTATTCGGATTTTGAGTAGTTTATTGCAAAATAACTCCCAAGTTCAGTAAAATGTCAGACCTGAGCTCGTCGGATGTTACCATCTCGTCATTCAGTGAAGAGGAAGTGGTGCCGATTCCGCGGTTAAGGAGATTTCGCCCAAGGATGAATTCCATGGATTCTTTGGACAAATTCTTTGCTCGGTTCAGAGTGACGAAGGAAGTGATGAACAATCTGACTGAGCTCCTGGGCCATATACTAATACCAACTACGCATAGAAACCGGTCCATAAGTGCTGTGGAACATGTAATGTTGACAGTGCAGTTTTATGCATCAGGAGTATTCCAAATAACTGTTGCTGACAACATTAGGGTCCACAAATCCACGGCCTGCAGTTATTTTTAAAGTCTCAAAAGAGATAGCCAAACTAAGGCCACAATTCATAAAAATGCCGACAACAGCAGAGAGAACATCAGTTCGAAATGCATTTTTTGCAATTGCTGGCTTTCCAAATACCATCGGAGCGACTGCGAGCGACGGAGACTGCACACAAATTAAAATACAGTCGCCTGGAGGCCCCACAGATGAAATGTTTAGAAATAGGAAGGGGTACTTCTCCTTAAACACCCAGGCAGTGTGTGATGCATCTCTGCGCATAAGAGATATTGTCTGCAGGTGGCCTGGTTCAGTACATGACACCACCATCTTCAAATGATTGTCCTTTGCGTGCTGACTTTGAAGCAGGTTAATATAATTTTATTTAACATTGTGACTTCCTTCAATGTGTCTTCATAATGAATATGTACCTAGACTTGTTAGATTTTCATGTAACCAGTGTCTTTTTGCAGGTGTGTATGGAAATGACGTGTTAGTTGGTGATAGTGGTTATCCTTGCAGACGATATCTATTAACACCATTTCTGCAGCCAGACACACCTAGCCAGGAAGCTTTCAATAAGGACCAGATTGCTACACGTAATCCTGTCGAACGCTGTTTTGTTGTGTTGAAGCGAAGGTTTCCTTGTTTGGCAATGGGTTTGTGTGTTAAATTAGAAAATGCAATGAATATTGTAGTAGCGTGTGCAGTTTTACACAATATTGCCTTGGAAAACAACAACATGCTAGAGTCAGATCTAGATGCCCCAGACCTAGATGCAACTGTTGATGAAAATCAATTTAATGATGTTCAAGATGGTCATCATTTTGCAGTCCGCAATGCCTTACTTTTGACCCACTTCCACCAGTAATTTATTACTGCTGAATTGAAAAGGTAAGAATTTTTTTATTCATGATTATTTTCATAGGCTGCCTTACCTTCTAAATTTATATAAATGAAATTACTTGTTTTCTTTTAACTAAAAATATAATACACATTTGCCTTTTTGACATATTTCTTTGGCTCTTGTAAAACTTAAACTACAACTAATATAATGTTGGTTTCCAGCATATGGTAGCTTTTAATGTAGCTAAAAACCAGCAACATGGGAAGTTGTATGTGTTGTTCAGTACAAAGTCTAAGCACACTTGTACTGAACTTACCTGCCTAGCCGGTTTCCAGTGACATCAAAAGTGCGCTTACTTACTTAAGATGAAATTACTAATCCAAATTATAAACTATTATGAAACAATATTTACAATCATACGTATTCATTTTTATCCTAATTTTAATTATTTTAATCTATACTATTCCTTCTGTAAACGGGACAGTTCAATTTGTTTTATTTTGAGCTCCATTGCTACTAGTCTTTCTTTTTTGTAAGCTGTCCTCATCCTAATTAAAGCTTCTTTTTTATTAATAGCAGCAGTTTCTAGTTTTTTTAAGTAGATGTTTTTCAATCAATCAATCACAACGCAAATCAAACTACAATCACGTAACAAGGCGTTCAAAATGCTTCGAGAAACACGTGAATTGTCAACAATCTGTTGACAACTGATAAATTGTCCGCCTACAAATGATTTGATTGGCGTACGAGAAACCGGCAGTAAATGTTTTAACACTGAATCTTTTATTGACAAGTACAGTCTTAATTTTTGTAGTTCTAACCGACAGGGTAATTAGCCCCAAACCTACGGAACACATTCAACTGAATCTTTTATCGATAAGTACAGTTCTAATTCTCGTAGTCCTAACCGACAGAGTCCGGTGTTACGCGCTTATTGTGTTAATAAAATGAATCCCACCGAAGCTACCCAACCAATGAACCTCACCCCAATGGAATCTCAAAACCCACCAAGTTGTTGAAATATTTGGCTCCTAGGCTTAGTTCTGAGACTTCATATACATTTTGTCTATTAGCTTATGGTAGGTTACCATGGTTACGTGCTTATTATTTTTCTCTGTCACTCTTATAAAAATGTTCTACAGTTAAGTTCTTGAATATATTTTCCGTTTACACAAATACTGTTTCAATAGCTCCAATACGATGACATTTCAATACAAGTAAGCCCCAAAGTTATGCTAATGTAGCAACAAACGGACAGTTCCCCAAAAAAGACCAAGCCATTGTAATCGATTCCATCGAAGGAATAACGCTCAACGAATATTTACAAGCCCTCGCGATAGTCACTCCGTAAACAACAATTCGGTTCATGTTTCGGATTTCAAACGAGCGAGTTAAGATTGGACCACAACCCATTTACCAATCTCCGTAGTAGCTGAAACGTCCCAGATGAAATTTCCCGAATCCTTTCTTTGCTTAGGGAACTATTGCAATATGTATCCTTGACTGCGTAAGAAACGATCGTTTCCATCAGTAGACATTACAATTTAGATCAATTTATCTCATAAAAAACTTTTCTTTTCTAGTTGGTCGAGAGCGACTGAGGCAAGTGTTGCATCAAGTAGGGTTTGCTTACAAAAAATGCAAATCCAAGAGGGAACTACTCATTGAGAAGACCCACATCGCTGAAAAACGTGAAAAATACCTGGCAGCCATCATGAAAAACCGTAATCTTCCCGTAGAAATCCAAAAGCCAATAATTTACCAGGACGAAAGCTATATCCACTCATCGTATAAAATCAAAAAATGTTGGCAATCAATCAGTGTTACTGGTGTTACAAATGATGTATCAAAAGGCAAGAGGTTCATAATATTACATGCTGGTGGAGAGTTGGGTTTTGTTCCCAATTGCCTATAAATTTTTAGTGGTAAGAATAAAAATGAAGATTACCACTCTGAAATGAACCGTCACAATTTTTAAAAATGGGTGACAGAAAAACTCTTGCCCAACATCAGCAAACCACCAATTATTGTTATGGATAATGCTCCCTATCACAGCTTTGTTTTGAATAAAGCTCCCACCACTGCTACAAAAATTGATGACATAAAATTGTGGTTACTCGAAAATAATATAGATTTTGACCCAACCCTCCGTAAGCCTGTTTTGCTCACGCTTGTTAAAAAGCATAAGCCAGCCCCAATTTATGAAATAGACCAATTGTTTGAACAGTTTGGTCATAGTGTGTTACGGCTACCTCCGTACCACTGTGACCTTAATCCAATAGAACAATTTGGGCGCAGGAAAAACAAAAGGTGGCAATGCTGAACGTAGATTCTCCTTTAGCAGATATCAAAACTTTAGCTGAAGAGGCATTTAAAAATATTACATCCGAAGACTGGACAAAATGCTGCAGACATGTCGCAAACATAGAGAAGCAATATTATGAAATGGGTAAAACATTATATCATGAAATTGATAAATTTATAATAAATGTAGGAGAAGACTCAGACAGCAGTAATGATTCTGAAAGTGAAGTCAGTGACTTTTCTGAAGCCAATAATTCAGATGAACCAGGCTGCAGTAGATCTTTGGGGGATGCTGAAAATGAGTACATTGACATAGAGTACCTTGAAGACGAAGTAGAAAAGGGTTAGATTTGAATCAAATATGTATATGCAGACCTTGTCAGTGCATAATAAAAGGAGGAATTAAAGGAGATTTACCATTTTGGACCAAATGCTGCCCAGGCGTGGGAATAGTTTTTTATTTTACCTTACATAAAAGGGTATTTAAGAAAAATAAAAAAAAAAACATCCACGAGGTTGTGTACTACCCGATAATATACCTTATGGTTTTCGTAGCACTTTAACTTTGATATTTCATTTTTTTATAATATTTACGTTGTTGTTTAATATTATTATCTTATTTATTCTTCCTCTAGTCAGGTCCCGACCTCACTAGTATCGCAAAGCAAGTTTTTTGTACGTTGACAGCTTTGTACAAGACAAGACAAGTTGATCGAACGGTACGGTACAAAATCACAGCGAGATTTGAGAGAAATCAAAAGTCTCTTTCGCGCACAGTGAGTGAGTATACCTGTTACTCTGTACCTGCTTGCGCGAGCGCCCTTTTGTTTGTATCACAGTCTATCACCACTCTTTGACGTGAATTGTACTGTGCACTTATCTCCTTATTTTCTTACTACCCGGCATTACTTTTGGACTATCGTATCTGTTTCACTTATCGACCCGGCTATTCATTTGGACTACGCGATGTATCGACCAAGTCACAGAGTGTGTTTGTTTTGTGATCGTTCTGTGGAAAGAATCAGAAGACACCCGTTAACTCGAGATATTCAAAAGGAGCATCAACACACAGTTCAAAACATCATTCAAGCTCTATCACCACGTGAGGTAAGTACTTAACTTTTATTTAAGTAGTTATATTATTACATAAAATAAGCCATTATCTCAACAGTTAAGAAATAGGCATGTCCAACAAGCCGGTCCAATTATCGGTAGTCCGCTACCTGCGCACCGAGATCGTTGAGTCACTGTGACCCTCCTAGTTACCTGTCAGTTACTGATTGACAGTTAAAATAGGCTAAATGTTGCTTGTTTCGTATGCACTATACTAGCCTACTAGTATGTACTGTACTATATTAGCCTACTAGTATGTACTTTACTACGTAGCCGTGTTATCATAAGCAGTCTATATACGTCCCACTGAAGGGCATAGGCCTTTTCTCAGAGAGAGAGTATAGGCTTAATCACCAAGCCTGCCCACCGCAGATTGGCAATTTCAAGCGCTGAGGTATGTGAATAGCTCAGACACTCACGATGTTTTTCTTCGCCGTTAGCGAGTGGTATTGCTACTATAACTTCACAAATGTACATAACAAAGTCATTGGTACTTACATGCCGGGATTTGAACCCACGACATGCACGCATAAGAAGCTGGCGTTCTACTGCTCCGCTACCACCACTTACGTGTTATGTCTTGGGTTATTTATTTATATTTTTTTATTAGTTTCAGATAACATTCAATAATGAGGAATACCTCTGCCACACTTGTTGGACAAGAGCTCGCCGTGGGAGGCTGCCTGCTGCTGCGGCAGGTCCACCTGCGGAGGGTAATCCGCCTGCCGTGGAAAATCTACCAGCCATGGAAGATCAGCACGTGGCGGAGAACATTGTGGGACAAGACCTAAGATTTCACCTTCCTGGAAATTACTGCCGAGCCCCGAATACGTCAAATGCTTGCATGATTTACAATTGCACAAACAATACTCGTCGACGAGTACCAAAAAGTTTGAAAGTGCAGTTACTTATTAATAATAATTATTATGTTCCACCGTACGCACGTGTGTGTCAGGAGCATTTAGAAAATGACGCCTGGGATGATCTTTTTACGGCACCAAATCGATGTTTTGATTTTAGCCCTCAACAAGTTTTTGAAATGTTAGAATTATTAAAAGAACCCAGAAATCGAATTATTGATTTTGAAAACCTTAATGAGCTGCATGATGAAGAGTTGCATTATTGGACAGGCCGCACTCGAGATGAATTCGAAAGATTATTTAATCAAACTCCACTTTTAGCACAAAGGTGCTCAAATCCAAGAACTGCATTAGGTGTAAAACTGGCCAAACTGAGAACTGGAAAATCCAATGAACGACTGAAGAACGCGTCTTCAACATGTCTCGTGCAAATCTAGAACGAAGAATGAAAATAGCTAGGGAGTGTCTGGTTAGTGATTTTGTCCCTCGCTACTTGGGATTCGACCATATTTCGAGAGAGCAGATCGTTCAAAGAAATCTAGCAGTTCCTAACGCATTGTTTGCAAATAATCAGGAAGCTACTGTAATATGCGACGGTACCTATATGTATATACAAAAGAGTTCCAATTTCTCTTTTCAAAAAGACACGTACAGCGTGCACAAGTACAGGAACCTTCTAAAACCATTTTTGTTAGTCACATCCGATGGACACATTATTGAGGTTTGAGGGCCCTATGCTGCGACTACAAACGACGCAACCATTTTAAACAACCTTTTAGATGGTCCGGATAGAGTCATTCATTGGCTGTTACAGCCGGGTGATATTTTTATATTAGACAGAGGTTTCCGCGACTCAATAGCGCCTTTAGAAAGCCACGGATATGTTGGCATCATGCCGCAATCGCAGAGCAGAAGAGGCACACAACTTAGCACACTCGATTCAAATAAATCGCGGTTGTGCACCATTTGCCTGTGGCCTGTAGAAGTGGTGAATGGACGACTAAAACGGGATTTCAAGATTTTTCGTCATGAGTTCTGTAATCTGGCTATGAGCCATTTTTACACAGACCTTCGGATCGCTGCAGCGATAACTAATGCCTTCCATGTTGATATAATAGATCATGCCAATGCACGTGAATTTATTAATATAGCCAGAGAGCGATTGAACGTTGCAAATAGTTGGTTTTTGGGGTGGGCTAGGCACGAAGACGTTTTGAGGCCGCCTGCTTTATTTTTAGATTCAATTATCATAGATGACGATGATTGATTAGGTATCATTAATGTTTTAAAACTCACACATTTATTAAGTCACAATGATATTAATCTCACAATACATCTGTTAGGTAAGACCATGGATCCTTTGGGAAATCCGGTTCCATCTTGTTTTTGGCAAGAACCTAATTGGGATTTTCCGGTAATGCAAGAATCTTTAGCAGCTATGGGAGTGAGTCCGCAAGAGATCATGTATCCGATTTCGCCAATGACAGATGCTGAATTATACGGTGTCTTGTCAGAGGATCTACTGGACGCCGTGTTCATTGATGAATCGGATATGGAGTATGAAATGGACGTTGCAGAGGCTGGGCTACTAAATTGTACTGACAATGAAGATGACTGAATGCCAGGTAATCCACAAACATTGGCAGAATTACCTTTTGTGCAAAAGGCTGAGTTGAAAGAAACTATTGAAAATACATCAATTGCCTATTTGACGCGAAATGTAGTAGGGAATTATTGGAACTCGTTACAAAAAGTACCAATAATTAAGCAGAACGTGAAAAGGCGACAACTCCATTATGTCGAAGAAGTAAATGGAAACCCTTAACTTGCGAAGACCTAAAATTATTTTTCGCATGGGGTATATAAAAATGAACAGGATTTCCGATTACTGGAAAAAGGATACATATTTCCAAAATAATTTATTCGGGTATGTAATGAGTAGAAATAGGTTCCTCGTCATACTCAGAATGAGTGTTAGTTCTGAATTAACCACTAACACGTTGAGCGCCATGGGGGGCACCATGTGGTCGACAGTGAATTTTCCTCCCAGGCCAGGTGCAAAATCTCATTCATGTCAAAATTTTACAGTAATGTTTTATTGCACTAACTTGTTGGAAATGCTTTGAAACGTATATTTCAATCGGAGAAAATAACAATTTTATCTTTTTTCAGCCCTAAAATAGCTGTCGCACACATGGTGTCCCCCATGGCCCCTACGAACAGAAAATCGACTTTTCGTTACAGCGGGCCGCGCGGGTCGCGGTGCCGCCCACCCCCGCGCTCACGCGCTGCGCCCGCGCTGCTCCGTTTCTTGCTTAGTCCATTTGCCTCGCGGCGCGTGCGGTGATGTGTTGTTTTTGGAGCGTTACTACTTTTATCGTGTGATTTTCAAGTGTTTATTATAATTTTGAACAAAGGACGACGACTTAATTAAGAGATATGTGTTAGGAATAGGTTAAAAAAATAACTTTATTTACTTATAAGCGACAATCATTATAACTAGGCTAATACAATAGTAAGTAATTAACTTAAAATCTATTGTTTATATAATATTAAAATGCTTATTCGCTAAAATGTACTGACGTCAAATGCTATGTGCTGAGGAAGGGGTAAATGGGTTGTGGCCCAATCTTAACTCCTCCCTCCTCAAGAGAGAAATTATCCGATGAGGGTGGAACAGCCTGAGGAGAATTTCTCTTAGATATTATTTGATTTATATAGTTACAAATGGAACCTTTCATATATAAAACAATACTAAAACTAAATATTATGTAAAGAATTATAGTCCATACACTAATGTTTTGCACAATCACTTTGTCTTCCTGTTCATTTGGATGAATATACTTCAGGTTGTTCATCATCTCCTTGATATCTGTAAAGTCCACGTTCCTCAGGTCCATCTCTTTTTTATGTTTCACAATTTTCTTGTACATTGTTGGCATCTTCACCAAGGTTTGCTGGTATTCCACTGCAGAAGCGTTTGTGCTGGGGTTGATGATATAGTCCAGTACTTGGGTTTTGCATGCTGAAGTTGCTGTTAGGATATTAGTTCCTTTTAAATGGAATTTATTGACTTCATCTGCGCAGTATTCGGTTACAATGACGCCAGTTTCTGTGTATATCAACCAGTATTTTTCTGTGATCTTCTGTATTCTGTCAGGTTCAATTTTTGTTGGTGTCTGGATACATTCTGTGTAGTTGGGTTTCATCAGCATTATTTGTTCTATACATGTTTCTGTTTTCGTTTGACTAAGATTTTCTGATGTGCACAAGAACTTGTTGTCTCTGATTTCTTCGCAGGGGTTGATCACTGGTCTGTATTTCAATCTATTCACCAGGATATAGGGTTGTTTTGGGATAATGGTGTAAGTTTTGCTCTCTAAAAGGATAGGTACAGGGATAACTTTATAATACATATATACTTCGGGTTCAATCAAGGGTACTTTTATAACAAAAATTATTTTATGTTTATAATAATAAGACTTTACTATCATATTTTGTTCTAACTTAATTAAGTTATCTCTACTAGGGGAATAAACTAAATTATAATATGTGGATATATTAACTAATATGTCTAAAAGTTCAGTGGAATTAATTATTGACTGATGAAGTGTGTTTAATTTACTAAATGCAATTGCGGTTTCAACTTCCTGAATGGTGTTTGATAAGGAACGAAAGTTATTTGAAATTTCTACAAAACGGTTCATAATGGATATACTATTTTCGACTGTTATTTCGTTTCTCACCATATTTTCTAATTGAAGTGTCCTATTTTGTAATGAAATGAGATTCGAGCTTACTTTTTCGGAGTTGTTAACAAGTTTATTAAATGCTTTTTCTATTAATGATACTTTACGATCAACCGAGAATTCTTTTTTACTAAGATTACTTATTTCGTTGTTAAAATTAATAGTATCATCCTCATCTAGGTTTCCTGAAATAATTTTAATTAAGCTACCCAATGGTTTAAATACGGCTCTTTTAGTAATTCTCGAGGGCAATATTTGGTATAACCTATTTTTTGTATGTTTTGACAATTCTTGTAACTGTTGAATCGTTCCTGAGAATTCAATTTTTAGAAAATTATTGCTACTAATACTATCTTTTAATCTATTAAATTCTTCATCAATATTTTCTAAATTAACATTAAAACTACTTAAATCTAAAGATTTGAAGATTGTCCATTCGTTATTCTTCATCACTGCTGTGCCAACTCTCAGAGCTGTTATTCCTGGGTTTCCTTCTAGGTTTTGAAGGTCCAGGCATGTCACGGGGATGATCAAACTTATTAGTATGTGCCACCTGTGGAGGACGTTTTATATTTTTTATTGCTACCTTAGTGTTTCGTTTTTTAAGTTGAACAGGGATAATATTTCTTTCTGGCGAACCTATAACTTTAGCTTTTTCAAAACGAGGAAGTTCTTTAGCTTTTCTGGTTCTAGTATTTTTCATAAATATTGTGTCACCTTCCTTGATTTCAGGAGGTGTTTCACCACCACGTTTATTTATAATTTTATGTTTATTTTCTAGTGTTTTTTCTACGATATAATCATATAATACTGCTAATCTTTTTTTATGATCTCTGATGAGTTTTTGCATTAAATTTTTCTCTCTATCTATGTCGAAAACATTCCCTGATTCTGTGTTACCGAAAACAATTTCAAAAGGTGTGAAATCAGTTGAGGAGTGTATACTGTTATTGTAAGCCATGATTGAATAAGTCATTACAGATGCTGCATCTAGCTCGCTTTTATCGTATTTGGCTAGTCTGTAAATTTCGATGATTGTGGAATGAAATCGTTCGACAATCGCCAATGATGACGGATTGTTTGGTGTGCCAATGTGCAAATCAATTTTATAAAAATTTAGTAACTCTTTAAGTAAATCATTATTAAACTCAACGCCAGAATCACTGTTAATTTTCCGAGGGAGACCGTATAAGCTAAAGTATTTAATTAATGCCCTTACTACTTCGGGAGTTGTTCTATTAGGGATAGGAAAAGCTTGTCCTAGTTTACTAAAAGCATCGACTATGGTGAGATAATAGCTATTTTCTATATATAAAAGATCGATAAAAACTTCCTGAAATGGTGCAATTTGGGTTTGTGTAAGTGTTATACTTGGTTTTATAGGTTTCCTTTCGTACTTCATCTTTTTACATTCTTCACACGCATTAATAACTGCGCTTACAGTTTCTTTTATATTTTGCCACCAATAATCTCTTTTAATTTTAGCTAACGTTTCATTAACTCCTCTGTGACAAGTTTTGCCTTCATGATACTTTTTAATAATATCTCTCTGATCGTGTTCACTATCAGTAAGATTCACGACTCTTTTCGTACACTCTATTAATTTTAAGGTATCTCTTTTAAATATATTTATGACCACATTACTAAAGGTTCTCCTAAATGAGGGTTCATCGAAATAGATATAATGTTTGTATTTGATATCGACATATTCTTTTAAAAACTTTTTAACAATATCTTCATTGTTTGTTGGCATGTGTACTTCTGTGATATGTTGTTTTTTGTTGGATATATTTTTAATATCGAATTTATCTGTGAACCAAGAGTAAATAAGAATTTGTCTTGGTTTACAATCTATTGCGTCGTCTAAGATTGGTATTCCATCATGCTCTCTGTTGGAAACAGAGTTGGCAGTGGCCTGATCACTACTTTCTACATCTACAAGATCTATGTTATCCTCATTAGTATTAGTATTAATTGGTGTTTGTTTGGACTCTATACCTGACATGGAACTTGAACTCTTTTTGTCACAATCATCCTCTAATTTTTTATTAACTCCTTCTCTAATTAGCGTATCTAAATCGTAGTCTGGTTTTTCGTATTTCTTTTTCTTATTACGAATAGTAACATATTCTTCTAATTCGCGATTAACTTCTTGTAACCTTTCGTCATTATCACTAACGTTTGCAATCATAGAATCTATATCGTTGTCAAGAGCATTTATTTTAATACGTGATAAAGAGTCTGCGTTGGTATTTAAAGATCCTTTTTTATAGTAAGTTTTAAAATCGTATTCTTCTAGTTTTAATCGCCAGCGTGTAAGTCTACAATTTGGTTCTTTTAAATTTTTAAGCCATTCTAAAGGCTGATGGTCTGTATACACGGTAAATCTTCTGCCATAAAGATAAGGTCTAAAAAGTTTGGTCGCCCAAACTACAGCTAGTAACTCTTTCTCAGTTGTGCTATATTTTGTTTCAGTCTCACTGAGGGTTCTACTTGCATATGCTACTGGTTTATCTGAGCCTATGTTACCTTGTGATAATACCGCGCCTATAGCAAAATCAGAGGCATCTGTTGTTAAAATAAATGGTTTATTGAAGTCAGGGTACTGTAAAATTGGGGCATTAGTTAAAAGTTTTTTACATGTTTCGAAACTATTGATGTATTCTTTATTTATTATGATTGATTTGCCCTTTTTTAGACAAGCTGTTAATGGTTTGGTTATTTTGGCAAAATCCTTAATAAATTTCCTGTAATATCCTACTAGTCCTAGAAAGCTTTTAATTTCTGTCGTTGTCCTTGGTAAGGGGTAATTTAAGACAGCTTTAATTTTATCATCGTTGGGCTTAAGGCCCTCATTAGTAATTGTGTGACCTAGATATAATACTTCCTTTCTAAGAAAATGTGACTTGTCTAATTGAATTTTCAGATTAGTCTTTCTTAAGCGGTCAAAAACAGTTCTGAGTTTTTCGATATGTTCTGTTAGAGTTCGTGAAAAAATTATGACATCATCTAGATATACTAAGCAATGGATACCCTGGAGACCCCTTAGAACATTATCCATTGTTCTTTGGAATGTTGCAGGTGCAGTTTTTAGTCCGAAGGGCATTCTATTGAATTCAAAATGTCCGAAAGGTGTGCTGAAGGCAGTTTTTGGTATATCCACTTTATCGATTTCTATTTGGTGATATCCACTTGCCAGGTCGATTGTACTAAAGTACATGCTATTTCCTAACATATCAAATAAATCATTAATGTTCGGCAATGGATATTTATCATCTATAGTTATGTCATTAAGTCTACGGTAATCTACGACCATCCTCCATTTTTGTATACCGGAAGAGTCTAGTTTCTTTGGGACTAAATGTACGGGAGCACTCCATGGAGAGTACGACTCCTGAATTATGTTATCCTTCAACATTTTTTCTACTTGACTCCTAATCTCTTTTGTTTGCGCTGGTGGTAATCTGTAAGCTTTAATATTGATAGGGTCTTCATTCTTGGTTCTGATTTTATGTTTTACTTGGTTACTAAACGATAATGGTATATGTTCACTGTAAAATATATCTTTATATTCAAGGCAAATATTTCTTATCATCTGTTTCTCCTCATTATTCATATGGTCTAACTTAAGTTTGTTCAAATTTTGAATCAATATATTATCCTTATTCGCATCTATATTATTTAAATTGATTTTGTTAACATGATAATTTTCCACAAACGGGGTAACATGAAACGGTGACGTCACCACCAGAATATGTTCGATTTCTGAACAATTCTGTATAACAGTATATGCATAACCATTAACACACTTAACTATGGCTGCGGGCATTCGAATCCCTTCGCCCATTTCTTTGAAATCTAGTATTGCTTCACCGTTTAATATACTTACGGGAAGCCTAACTCTTAATTCACTACGAGGAGGCAACGTATATGTCTCTCTCTTTGGTGGTGAATATATTATGGGAATGCTAGCAGTTTTCGTAATCAGCATTTGAGATTCCATATCAATTACTGCATTCAATTGTTTTAATAAATCACTACCAATTAAACCGTCATATCTATCATCTACATTATATATATAAAATTTATGTTTCTCAAGACAATTAAAAATATTGGGTAATGTTATATATGCAATTTCACTATGTTTACTTAAGGCATGAGTACTAACTACCTCAAATGGTTCATGTTGTATAGAATTTCTATAATACTTATTAGCTAACTGAGGGCTTAAGAATGATCGAGTACTTCCTGTGTCTATCATAAAAATGGCTTTTATTTCAGGCACAAAAATATGAGGCAAACTTAGTTTCTGTGTACAGTTAAGCTTTATTTGTTCACACTTGGTGAGGCCATTATAAAAAAATTTTCGACTGAATTTATCGCATCGTAATTATTTTCACCATTCGTAACTTGCTCATCGCAATGTGGATTATAATTATTATTGTCAGTAAAATTAAGTCGCCTATTAGCAGTTGCGGTTCTCATTGTCACATCGGTATTTGCTGGTTGGGCATGAGGTGTCGTTTGCATCGGCATGGCACGTGCCGGTGCATTGGCCGGGAAAGACTGACGATGTTGAAAAGACGCCGGAGCGGATGCCGGTATCCTATTACTATTATTTCTGTTATAATTAAATTGTTGAGAATTGTAACTATTAAAATGAGGAATCGCGTCATTATTCCTTACTTGAAATGATGGGTTCCTAAAATGAGTATTAGGGGAAATTTGTGGGTGAGATTGATTCATATAGTTATTATGATTAAATCTAAATGTATTTGATGTTAAATTTGATTGTTGGAAACGCGAAGTGTTAGGCTCACTCTGTTGTTTGAATGGCTTTTGAAAACGATAACTATTATTATTATCGTAATTTTGATTGGAATTCCTTTGATTCGGCAGTGGTACAGTATTTCTGTATGAGCTTCTTCTATTTTTAAGCTCATACACTTGTCTAAAATTTTGTTCCTCTAGGACTTCTTTCAGCGCATTTTCTAAGGTTGTTACATTCTTTATTCTAACAACGTTAACTAGGTATGGGGATAAATTATAGAGGAAAACATTTAATGCCATATTATCATAAATGTTTTGTTTGGCTAAACGTAAGCTCGGGTCAGTAATAGTCTCATTAATTTTGGAAATTAGGACACTTTTAAGGTGTTGAATTTTGTGGCAAAAATCGAAATAACTTTCGTTTCTACCCAATTTAAGAGATTCTAATTCTAGTGCGAGGCAATCCTCCGATCTAGGGTCTCCGAAATGTTGACACAATAATTCTTTTAAATTATCCCACGAATTTATCTGATCTCTTTCTCCTACTAAAGCAGCTGCTTCTCCTGACAGTCTGCTTGTAATCACGTGGAATAGGTACGTATTTTGAATTTGATCTCCGTGAAAACTTTGTAAAATATATTCACATTTTCTAATAAATAACGGTAACATCCTACTATCTCCGTCAAACAAGGGAATGATTTTAACCATTTCGACAGGTACTCTGTTAATGGAATCCATGGCGAAATGTACTTCGAATAGAGAACTACAGAAATGCTATTATAACTTATATTTATTACGTTGTTACTAAAGAATCCTATACGTATTACAACTATTTGCCTACTTTGGTTTTATTTATTTGTCGTATAACAATAAGGCGTTTAAATCCCTAAGGTGATACTAAAATAAGATATACATATATATTTATATGGGCAGGGTAATAGATCAAGGAGGTGAAAAGATCTACTCACATTCCGTCGATGTACCCGTGCTCCAGACTATTGTGCCCGTGATGAGGTGCTGTTGTCGATATTCCAACTTCTCCCAATAAATTTGTTTGTTAGGTTCTGCTTCCCAGTTAAACCGTTGAGACGGACGAGAAATCACTGTAACGCGGCTATCACGCGAGATAGATCGACCGATAGCGCAAGCAATCCTCGACTAGGAACCTACCCGGCTGCGCCAATTAAGAGATATGTGTTAGGAATAGGTTAAAAAAATAACTTTATTTACTTATAAGCGACAATCATTATAACTAGGCTAATACAATAGTAAGTAATTAACTTAAAATCTATTGTTTATATAATATTAAAATGCTTATTCGCTAAAATGTACTGACGTCAAATGCTATGTGCTGAGGAAGGGGTAAATGGGTTGTGGCCCAATCTTAACTACTTCGAAGATATCGATATCACTCAAGAGGACCTAGACAATATCGACAATATAGAAGTAAACTTGCTAAATGATAGCTTTCAAATATGTTCCGAAAATGAAGAACTTCCTATCAAACGTCACGGGAAACGACGGCGTATTATGGTAGTGGAAAGTGAGGAGAGTGAATCGGAAAATCTGAAAGAATTGCTCGATACTTTAGATAACACACCGCGCAACAAATTGACAAGACCAGCAGGTAATCAACGCAAGGTTATAGCTTTCACTGAACATCCTGGTTTGGCTCCTAACATTCGCTCTGCTGCTATTAACTTTTCTCCTATCGACTTTTTCTCACTAATGGTGCCTGATGACATATTTGAGCTCATTGTGGAAGACACTAATCAGTTTGCTTTAAACCAAATCACCTCTGAAGAAGCTTCTGTTCAAGCACGCATTAGAAATTGGACTGAAACTGACATAAATAAAATGAAATGCTTCATTGCATTGATTATAAATCTTATTGGGCAAGAGAGGCGAATCTCCTAAGAGACGAGGAAGCTGCGCCAAGGCCGAGATCAGCTCAAACTTCCATACACAAATATTTTTTATATTTTCCTTTTTTAATAGATTTTATGTAAATATATTTCTTTGTCTGATGTGAATACATGAAGTGTAAATATGTGCTACAAATACTTGGATTTTTATAAGGTATGTATTCTATTTTTGATTAATATTTAGCGTAGCTTAAGTTTTATGTATAGTCATGTAAATGAATTGTGTACTGTAATTATTTGGGTGTTTGTATTCAGATGTCTCACTTTAGCCTTGGAATGCAAAGACAAGCACTTAAACAGGAGACTCGGGTGAATGTTCCCGCCTCTACTACAAGCACTGAGGCCAGGGTGAATCCTCATCCCTCTCCCCTCAAATCCTCTCCCCTCGACCAAACACAAGGGAGGTACTGTAGGGAACCAACAGGATGGTGCCAACCAACCAAAGGGCTCTTCTACTATGACCCCTCTAACAAAAGAGCTCGACTTGATGACACCTTATCACTAAGAGGAGAGCACAAAATAAGGAGGGTCGGGGAACAAGTTCCGGCGATGTCATATGTTTAGCTCAACCGGAGCTTTACCTAGCTATTGTCTCCAAAAACCGCCAGATTTCAGAGAATGTGGACAAAGAAATTAAACTTAACCTACACAAGCTCATAGTATAGCAAGCCCTCAAGTGGGAAAACTGTGCCAAGTTTGTGGGTAAGCCTGTCGTTGCGGACGGAGCCCTAAAACTATGGTGTCAAGACCAGGCTACTGCCATGTGGGTTTGTGGGAAAGTACCCTTGAGGTAGCACAGAAAGAAAATCTTGTTGTGCAACTGCAACGGGAGCTAGCACCCAGAACCGTATGCGCACTTCTGATACCAGACGATGAGGAGGCAAAGGACTCTGCTAGCACTATAGCTCGAATCCCGCACTGTTCAAACCCTTGGGCTAGGGTTGCGGAATGGCAACTTCTAACTTGCAAGTGGCAGAACATGAAACATTTCCTTATCTTCACAATACCTGAGGATCTCATACCAACGCTGATCGAGAAGAACCGACGCACACAGGCGGAAAATCAGTAAAAGCTGGCATATATAAACTTATTTTTGTTCGAACGTGTTTTATTTTTTATAGTAAATGTTTGGTCTAGAGTTACTAAGTACTACTATTGTGTAAAAATGTAATATACAATATAGAGGGTGTTAAAAAAATATGTTCCCAGCAGGTGTTTAAAAATTTTTTTCCAAACAATACAATATGTGCTGACATTGTAGAATACAGAAAAATCTGTATAAAAAGGGGTTCCTTTAGTACTTAACAGTGAATATAGTGAAATAAAACTACGTAGATTTATGATCAGACTGTTATAGCGAAATAAAAAAATAATAAAAATATGAACAGTTTAATTTAATTAAATACTACGCTACATTTTATCTAATAAACTTAACTCTTGTTGGGAAAAAGACAAACCGGTCTTTGGTGTTAACATTCGAAGGCCACTTAAATAGGGATCTGAGGATACCAATAACCTATTGTAGTAGTAGTAAGTATATAAGTATGTAACTATGTAATCCGTTGTGTATAGCCTTTAATAAAAACAGTCAACAGTCAGATCTCGTTTGATTCATACGCACCTTGGGCCCAACCATATATGGCGACCCTTGCCAAATATAGACATGGCAACAACGACGGCGCGAAATTAAAATTAAACTAAATGTGGTGCCTAACATTTTTAGTAGTTCTCTCGATTGTGGCGTACGTTATCCTGTATTTGTGGTTTGTGCACATATTTTCGGGCGTGGAGATATAACATGTGAATGGCTCTCGTATGCATCATCATCACGGCGCTGACAAATGAATTATTAAAATTGAAATGGGGAGCACCAACACGAAACCCACTGAAGAAGTGATTATAGCCCAGAATGGCAATGGTAATTCAGCTGGAGTAGAGCAACTACAGGTACACCTGACCACCAACATTCTGCTCATCATTATCGTGATCATCAAGTGCATCGCGGCATGTGTCTTCGCGGCTAAGTGCTACAAGAATTGCCACCAACAGATGATTCGACGGGAGATCAACAGCGGCTACATGGTCCGATACAGGCGAGAACAGGACGGTAACCCAGAAGTATGCGGCGCTACATTGAAAGTTTAGGTTTTTAAGTGGAAATGGATTTTCTTTAAAAGTGTAAGTACTTTAAAATAACAATTATTTGAAGGTGTTATAAGTACATTTAAAACAGTGATTAAAAGTGCACGGAGCTCGGGTGAACATGATACGCGCTGACGAAAAAGGAAAGTGTATGCATTCCAGACATTATTAGAGTGGACAAAGCATTTTTAGGGTTCTGTGGTTCAATGTTTATCAATATTTTATTCTTTATTTTACGAAATGATTTTATGTTCATGCGTATATTTTATATCAACTTATTTTTTTTTACATATTATCTTTGTGTGTGAGGTATAGAGTAAACGTCCGTTTTCAGGTTTTAAATATTACTAATGGAATTTGTCGATGTAATATTAGGAAAAATAAGATATCTTTATGACAACTTAGTTAAATTAAATCAAGGTAAAAGAACTGCTGTGGTACTAAACGAGAAGTTAAAGGATGCGAATGATCTTTATAATAAATATAATAAATTATTTAGTTATTAAATAATATAATAATAATAATATAATAATATTTAGTTATTAAATATTAAATAATATTTAGTTGAAACACCTACTGTTAAAATGGAGAAATTTGATTTAAAAACGGCTATTATGCTGTTACCGGAGATGAATGGAGACGAAAATATAACTAAAAAGCTAATTAATTCACTCGAAATGTATAGTGGAATGATTGACAAAACGACGGAACCCATGCTTATCAAATTTGTTCTCACTTCTAGGCTGTCAGAAAGCGCTAAAATGAGGCTTTCCGAAAACTATTCTTCCTGTGTAGAATTAATTCGTGACATGAAAACCCATCTTTTGACACAGAGGTCCAGTAACGCTATCCAACTGGAACTTATGAAAATTCGACAAAATGCCTATACATTAGAGGGATATGGTAAGAAGATAGAAAGAAAAATGAAAATGTAGAAGACCCGATTCTTAGAAACCCTTCGAATTCGAACGATAGGACTGATCACCCTAGAATTGTAGAGTTGCTAAGAAAACCGAATGATAGTATTGAGTTGTTACTTACAGAAGAAGTATGAACAGATCCTTATTTTCGACATAAAGTGTGTTAACAAGAACTAACAATGAATCCCTCAACCTCAAGAAAAACTCCCGAGCCCGCAAGTACCAAGAGAAAGAATGAAGACCTTCTAGTAGATCCGGACACATTAAAACCGATAGAAGATGCAAAGAAACCAAAGGTAGATCTAAACCCAAGTAAGAAATACCACTGTCTGAAAGCAATAGTTACTATGCATGAAAAATTGATAGAAAAAGTCTTTGGAGGCAATAGGTATAGAGATGGGACAGAGATGGATGTAGATGTGGCCCCTGTGGATGTCAGGAAGGAGGTCGCTTTCAATATAACGGTGGGTAACCATATCACTAGTATTATTTTCACCGCACACAATGTTGCAAGACAACAAGTTAAGAACAGAGAGACAAATATGATAAAGAAGACTGAAAAGACCTCCTTCAAAATACATTACAACGGGGCGGACTATCCCATTTCGAATGAGGAAGTATCCAATTTATGGATGACATGTACCAAGGAAAACAATCTGGAGTACAAAGACTTTTCTATGGAGGACGAGGCGAACTGGTACGGGACGATGGGACCATACTTGGATATGTTTTCAGCATATGCCCTCCGCGTCAACGAACTCAGACTTGGGCACAATAACATGCCAATAACCAAAGTTGACGGAATACATAAGAGCTTTCCTGTCGCCAAGTATGGTCTCTCAGGTGCGCATCACGTCCTCCTTGAGGGCACCTCGTTTCCACCAGAGAGAAGGTCCTCCATCGTGCAGAGTCTGGGTCCTATGACCGCATGGATTTGCATGCTCAGGAGTGAAGGAATATATAGGAAAAAATACTCAACCGCGGTGAAGAGAGCTATGTCGCATCTACCTTGTATAGACGATTTGATTGAAATAACCAAAAACACGAAGCAAGCTTCGGAGATAGCGACAATAACCATACGGAATATTGCGGAAACTTTACTTGTAACAACTTCACGTCAGGCAACCAGGATGTTTTTCCCGCTGACCATCTTTACTGCTGTGTGGAACGCCCATGAAGATAAAAGAGAGTTCTGCAAATTCTTTAGCACAACGGATTACATAGTTACATACTTATATACTTACTACTACTACTACACTATCAAATGTATCTTCCATTGCCATGGTTCTGGAAAATTTTCTCAAACTTCCTACTTTCTTGTGCATCTTCGCTGAAGAGTCCTATTGCTATACTACTATTCTGCACTATTTCATAGCCATGGATTAATATCTTATGTAGTGTAGTAGGCATGTTGAATCAAGGATATTCATCCACGAAGCGAGCAGCAGTCTCATGGCAGAATTCACGAAATTTTTCGATGTTTATTTTATGTCCAGAAGCTAATACAATCAACACCCTGAGGGTAACATTGCTTCTTTGCTTCCGTAATAATTTAGTAAGGAGGGTAAAGATTACAACCCATGTCCAGTGCAGACTTACGCAATGCCTTGTACTGAAATTTTGTAAGATTGTTTTCAATCACCAAGGACATAGCTTTATCTGGTGTGTAGGTGTCGTGTCGAGGTTCCTTTGTTTTTGTTTCAGTTCCCAAGGAAACGCTTTTCACTAGCTTGGCTTTAGCCACTTTTCCAGACTCACGGTACTTCATTTGGGTAGCAAACGCTAACTGCTCAAGAGTCAATGTTTTTCGTACATGTTCAGTTTTTTGTCTTTTAGTACGTTCGGCGCACCCTTCGAAATCTTTGACTGGTCGACCAGTCGAGCCACTACTCTTTCGCTTAGGATTTGGTACAGAAAAGGTCACGTAAAAAGCAAACCAATCAGGGTTGCTTTGATTACAACGTTCGAAGTTTATACCAGATTTTTCAAGCTTTTGTTTATATGTGTATATGATCTTACTCAAAAGACTCGTAGTGTCCTTTGATAGTTCTGGTAATTTTAATACATTCTTGACCTTGTTACACAAATCTTCCATTCTAGTGGTACTATTCTTGTACTTTGACTCACGATAATAGTTCACAAGAGTCAATCTGCTTAAGCATATTTCTTCATTTGAACACCCTGTAAATAATAAAAAAGTTACGTTATACGTGATTATCCTAGAGAAACATTAAAGTGTATGTGTTTTAAAAGCCGGTACACATGATTACAATTGCAGTTTCGGCAAATAAAAATGAAATACTTGAAACAATAAGTATTTTGTCTTAATAGATAATTTGATCAAACTAGCGACTTCTATTTATAAAATTACTAACTTTGTTTGAGCGTCGCATTCGGTCGCATCTGATTTAACTTTTACATAATAAACTGATAACCAATGAGTGCAATGAAAGTTATTTCAATGAATGAAATGACAAGAAATGCTACTTTTTATATAGTTGAAGTGTTTTTATAAATAAAATCAAGACAATTTCAATAAAATAGGTACAAAACAGTGACTGCACTTTAAATTGTATATATACAAGATTAAATAATCAAAATGTATTACCTTCTGCAGCAGAATTCATAATGAAACACCAACAACCACACCAAGATAATGGAAATAAATGTAACGCAAAATCACCTTCTATCTGAGAAAAACACATTCGCCGTTTAACAAGTCAAACTTTGAACTGATCATGCGCCTGTTTGATAACTCAAAAAGGGCCGGGGCAAGCGCAGGTAGACGGCCTATTCCTTTGTTATGCCGACAACAACAATTAAAAACCGGTTTCATTAACTTCAATAATTTACATTAATGCCAGCTTTTACTAATTTCCCGCCTGTGTACGACGGCTAAACTACAGTCTCGGGTCTGTGCGGATGCTCTTTGGTGGCCGCGGAAGGAGATTCTCCAGAAATCCTCCATCACTAAGAGGCGCACAAGGGGCTGTACTGGGAGACCCAGAAAACACCAAGGATCCTAGCTCGAAGGATGTTGAAATCGATATGGAAACTGAGCTCACAGATAAAGAGTCCAAAGCCCCGGAGGATCCAGGTGGATTGGACATTCTCGACGAGCTCACTGCAAGGCTAACTGTCAGTGGAGAGGATAGATCTAATGATGGGTTCGACTTCCTCTCCAACAAAACTTAAAATATCCAAGCAAACCTCCACCATAGTGAGGCTAGGACTAGTCAGTTTTATAATTGGTGGAGTACAAATCAGCCGGCCATTGCTCTTCTTCAAGAGCCTTGGATAAGGGACGGCAAAATACATGGACTATCTAACACTGCAGGTAAGTTACAGGCAATGGAGGACTCTCCAAGGGCCTGTATTTTACTCTCAAATCTGATAACACATTCACTCACTGAGTTTGGTTGCAGTCATGTATACGATTTCGCCAATGACAGATGCTGAATTATACGGTGTCTTGTCAGAGGATCTACTGGACGCCGTGTTCATTGATGAATCGGATATGGAGTATGAAATGGACGTTGCAGAGGCTGGGCTACTAAATTGTACTGACAATGAAGATGACTGAATGCCAGGTAATCCACAAACATTGGCAGAATTACCTTTTGTGCAAAAGGCTGAGTTGAAAGAAACTATTGAAAATACATCAATTGCCTATTTGACGCGAAATGTAGTAGGGAATTATTGGAACTCGTTACAAAAAGTACCAATAATTAAGCAGAACGTGAAAAGGCGACAACTCCATTATGTCGAAGAAGTAAATGGAAACCCTTAACTTGCGAAGACCTAAAATTATTTTTCGCATGGGGTATATAAAAATGAACAGGATTTCCGATTACTGGAAAAAGGATACATATTTCCAAAATAATTTATTCGGGTATGTAATGAGTAGAAATAGGTTCCTCGTCATACTCAGAATGAGTGTTAGTTCTGAATTAACCACTAACACGTTGAGCGCCATGGGGGGGCACCATGTGGTCGACAGTGAATTTTCCTCCCAGGCCAGGTGCAAAATCTCATTCATGTCAAAATTTTACAGTAATGTTTTATTGCACTAACTTGTTGGAAATGCTTTGAAACGTATATTTCAATCGGAGAAAATAACAATTTTATCTTTTTTCAGCCCTAAAATAGCTGTCGCACACATGGTGTCCCCCATGGCCCCTACGAACAGAAAATCGACTTTTCGTTTCAGCGGGCCGCGCGGGTCGCGGTGCCGCCCACCCCCGCGCTCACGCGCTGCGCCCGCGCTGCTCCGTTTCTTGCTTAGTCCATTTGCCTCGCGGCGCGTGCGGTGATGTGTTGTTTTTGGAGCGTTACTACTTTTATCGTGTGATTTTCAAGTGTTTATTATAATTTTGAACAAAGGACGACGACTTAATTAAGAGATATGTGTTAGGAATAGGTTAAAAAAATAACTTTATTTACTTATAAGCGACAATCATTATAACTAGGCTAATACAATAGTAAGTAATTAACTTAAAATCTATTGTTTATATAATATTAAAATGCTTATTCGCTAAAATGTACTGACGTCAAATGCTATGTGCTGAGGAAGGGGTAAATGGGTTGTGGCCCAATCTTAACTCCTCCCTCCTCAAGAGAGAAATTATCCGATGAGGGTGGAACAGCCTGAGGAGAATTTCTCTTAGATATTATTTGATTTATATAGTTACAAATGGAACCTTTCATATATAAAACAATACTAAAACTAAATATTATGTAAAGAATTATAGTCCATACACTAATGTTTTGCACAATCACTTTGTCTTCCTGTTCATTTGGATGAATATACTTCAGGTTGTTCATCATCTCCTTGATATCTGTAAAGTCCACGTTCCTCAGGTCCATCTCTTTTTTATGTTTCACAATTTTCTTGTACATTGTTGGCATCTTCACCAAGGTTTGCTGGTATTCCACTGCAGAAGCGTTTGTGCTGGGGTTGATGATATAGTCCAGTACTTGGGTTTTGCATGCTGAAGTTGCTGTTAGGATATTAGTTCCTTTTAAATGGAATTTATTGACTTCATCTGCGCAGTATTCGGTTACAATGACGCCAGTTTCTGTGTATATCAACCAGTATTTTTCTGTGATCTTCTGTATTCTGTCAGGTTCAATTTTTGTTGGTGTCTGGATACATTCTGTGTAGTTGGGTTTCATCAGCATTATTTGTTCTATACATGTTTCTGTTTTCGTTTGACTAAGATTTTCTGATGTGCACAAGAACTTGTTGTCTCTGATTTCTTCGCAGGGGTTGATCACTGGTCTGTATTTCAATCTATTCACCAGGATATAGGGTTGTTTTGGGATAATGGTGTAAGTTTTGCTCTCTAAAAGGATAGGTACAGGGATAACTTTATAATACATATATACTTCGGGTTCAATCAAGGGTACTTTTATAACAAAAATTATTTTATGTTTATAATAATAAGACTTTACTATCATATTTTGTTCTAACTTAATTAAGCTATCTCTACTAGGGGAATAAACTAAATTATAATATGTGGATATATTAACTAATATGTCTAAAAGTTCAGTGGAATTAATTATTGACTGATGAAGTGTGTTTAATTTACTAAATGCAATTGCGGTTTCAACTTCCTGAATGGTGTTTGATAAGGAACGAAAGTTATTTGAAATTTCTACAAAACGGTTCATAATGGATATACTATTTTCGACTGTTATTTCGTTTCTCACCATATTTTCTAATTGAAGTGTCCTATTTTGTAATGAAATGAGATTCGAGCTTACTTTTTCGGAGTTGTTAACAAGTTTATTAAATGCTTTTTCTATTAATGATACTTTACGATCAACCGAGAATTCTTTTTTACTAAGATTACTTATTTCGTTGTTAAAATTAATAGCATCATCCTCATCTAGGTTTCCTGAAATAATTTTAATTAAGCTACCCAATGGTTTAAATACGGCTCTTTTAGTAATTCTCGAGGGCAATATTTGGTATAACCTATTTTTTGTATGTTTTGACAATTCTTGTAACTGTTGAATCGTTCCTGAGAATTCAATTTTTAGAAAATTATTGCTACTAATACTATCTTTTAATCTATTAAATTCTTCATCAATATTTTCTAAATTAACATTAAAACTACTTAAATCTAAAGATTTGAAGATTGTCCATTCGTTATTCTTCATCACTGCTGTGCCAACTCTCAGAGCTGTTATTCCTGGGTTTCCTTCTAGGTTTTGAAGGTCCAGGCATGTCACGGGGATGATCAAACTTATTAGTATGTGCCACCTGTGGAGGACGTTTTATATTTTTTATTGCTACCTTAGTGTTTCGTTTTTTAAGTTGAACAGGGATAATATTTCTTTCTGGCGAACCTATAACTTTAGCTTTTTCAAAACGAGGAAGTTCTTTAGCTTTTCTGGTTCTAGTATTTTTCATAAATATTGTGTCACCTTCCTTGATTTCAGGAGGTGTTTCACCACCACGTTTATTTATAATTTTATGTTTATTTTCTAGTGTTTTTTCTACGATATAATCATATAATACTGCTAATCTTTTTTTATGATCTCTGATGAGTTTTTGCATTAAATTTTTCTCTCTATCTATGTCGAAAACATTCCCTGATTCTGTGTTACCGAAAACAATTTCAAAAGGTGTGAAATCAGTTGAGGAGTGTATACTGTTATTGTAAGCCATGATTGAATAAGTCATTACAGATGCTGCATCTAGCTCGCTTTTATCGTATTTGGCTAGTCTGTAAATTTCGATGATTGTGGAATGAAATCGTTCGACAATCGCCAATGATGACGGATTGTTTGGTGTGCCAATGTGCAAATCAATTTTATAAAAATTTAGTAACTCTTTAAGTAAATCATTATTAAACTCAACGCCAGAATCACTGTTAATTTTCCGAGGGAGACCGTATAAGCTAAAGTATTTAATTAATGCCCTTACTACTTCGGGAGTTGTTCTATTAGGGATAGGAAAAGCTTGTCCTAGTTTACTAAAAGCATCGACTATGGTGAGATAATAGCTATTTTCTATATATAAAAGATCGATAAAAACTTCCTGAAATGGTGCAATTTGGGTTTGTGTAAGTGTTATACTTGGTTTTATAGGTTTCCTTTCGTACTTCATCTTTTTACATTCTTCACACGCATTAATAACTGCGCTTACAGTTTCTTTTATATTTTGCCACCAATAATCTCTTTTAATTTTAGCTAACGTTTCATTAACTCCTCTGTGACAAGTTTTGCCTTCATGATACTTTTTAATAATATCTCTCTGATCGTGTTCACTATCAGTAAGATTCACGACTCTTTTCGTACACTCTATTAATTTTAAGGTATCTCTTTTAAATATATTTATGACCACATTACTAAAGGTTCTCCTAAATGAGGGTTCATCGAAATAGATATAATGTTTGTATTTGATATCGACATATTCTTTTAAAAACTTTTTAACAATATCTTCATTGTTTGTTGGCATGTGTACTTCTGTGATATGTTGTTTTTTGTTGGATATATTTTTAATATCTAATTTATCTGTGAACCAAGAGTAAATAAGAATTTGTCTTGGTTTACAATCTATTGCGTCGTCTAAGATTGGTATTCCATCATGCTCTCTGTTGGAAACAGAGTTGGCAGTGGCCTGATCACTACTTTCTACATCTACAAGATCTATGTTATCCTCATTAGTATTAGTATTAATTGGTGTTTGTTTGGACTCTATACCTGACATGGAACTTGAACTCTTTTTGTCACAATCATCCTCTAATTTTTTATTAACTCCTTCTCTAATTAGCGTATCTAAATCGTAGTCTGGTTTTTCGTATTTCTTTTTCTTATTACGAATAGTAACATATTCTTCTAATTCGCGATTAACTTCTTGTAACCTTTCGTCATTATCACTAACGTTTGCAATCATAGAATCTATATCGTTGTCAAGAGCATTTATTTTAATACGTGATAAAGAGTCTGCGTTGGTATTTAAAGATCCTTTTTTATAGTAAGTTTTAAAATCGTATTCTTCTAGTTTTAATCGCCAGCGTGTAAGTCTACAATTTGGTTCTTTTAAATTTTTAAGCCATTCTAAAGGCTGATGGTCTGTATACACGGTAAATCTTCTGCCATAAAGATAAGGTCTAAAAAGTTTGGTCGCCCAAACTACAGCTAGTAACTCTTTCTCAGTTGTGCTATATTTTGTTTCAGTCTCACTGAGGGTTCTACTTGCATATGCTACTGGTTTATCTGAGCCTATGTTACCTTGTGATAATACCGCGCCTATAGCAAAATCAGAGGCATCTGTTGTTAAAATAAATGGTTTATTGAAGTCAGGGTACTGTAAAATTGGGGCATTAGTTAAAAGTTTTTTACATGTTTCGAAACTATTGATGTATTCTTTATTTATTATGATTGATTTGCCCTTTTTTAGACAAGCTGTTAATGGTTTGGTTATTTTGGCAAAATCCTTAATAAATTTCCTGTAATATCCTACTAGTCCTAGAAAGCTTTTAATTTCTGTCGTTGTCCTTGGTAAGGGGTAATTTAAGACAGCTTTAATTTTATCATCGTTGGGCTTAAGGCCCTCATTAGTAATTGTGTGACCTAGATATAATACTTCCTTTCTAAGAAAATGTGACTTGTCTAATTGAATTTTCAGATTAGTCTTTCTTAAGCGGTCAAAAACAGTTCTGAGTTTTTCGATATGTTCTGTTAGAGTTCGTGAAAAAATTATGACATCATCTAGATATACTAAGCAATGGATACCCTGGAGACCCCTTAGAACATTATCCATTGTTCTTTGGAATGTTGCAGGTGCAGTTTTTAGTCCGAAGGGCATTCTATTGAATTCAAAATGTCCGAAAGGTGTGCTGAAGGCAGTTTTTGGTATATCCACTTTATCGATTTCTATTTGGTGATATCCACTTGCCAGGTCGATTGTACTAAAGTACATGCTATTTCCTAACATATCAAATAAATCATTAATGTTCGGCAATGGATATTTATCATCTATAGTTATGTCATTAAGTCTACGGTAATCTACGACCATCCTCCATTTTTGTATACCGGAAGAGTCTAGTTTCTTTGGGACTAAATGTACGGGAGCACTCCATGGAGAGTACGACTCCTGAATTATGTTATCCTTCAACATTTTTTCTACTTGACTCCTAATCTCTTTTGTTTGCGCTGGTGGTAATCTGTAAGCTTTAATATTGATAGGGTCTTCATTCTTGGTTCTGATTTTATGTTTTACTTGGTTACTAAACGATAATGGTATATGTTCACTGTAAAATATATCTTTATATTCAAGGCAAATATTTCTTATCATCTGTTTCTCCTCATTATTCATATGGTCTAACTTAAGTTTGTTCAAATTTTGAATCAATATATTATCCTTATTCGCATCTATATTATTTAAATTGATTTTGTTAACATGATAATTTTCCACAAACGGGGTAACATGAAACGGTGACGTCACCACCAGAATATGTTCGATTTCTGAACAATTCTGTATAACAGTATATGCATAACCATTAACACACTTAACTATGGCTGCGGGCATTCGAATCCCTTCGCCCATTTCTTTGAAATCTAGTATTGCTTCACCGTTTAATATACTTACGGGAAGCCTAACTCTTAATTCACTACGAGGAGGGCAACGTATATGTCTCTCTCTTTGGTGGTGAATATATTATGGGAATGCTAGCAGTTTTCGTAATCAGCATTTGAGATTCCATATCAATTACTGCATTCAATTGTTTTAATAAATCACTACCAATTAAACCGTCATATCTATCATCTACATTATATATATAAAATTTATGTTTCTCAAGACAATTAAAAATATTGGGTAATGTTATATATGCAATTTCACTATGTTTACTTAAGGCATGAGTACTAACTACCTCAAATGGTTCATGTTGTATAGAATTTCTATAATACTTATTAGCTAACTGAGGGCTTAAGAATGATCGAGTACTTCCTGTGTCTATCATAAAAATGGCTTTTATTTCAGGCACAAAAATATGAGGCAAACTTAGTTTCTGTGTACAGTTAAGCTTTATTTGTTCACACTTGGTGAGGCCATTATAAAAAAATTTTCGACTGAATTTATCGCATCGTAATTATTTTCACCATTCGTAACTTGCTCATCGCAATGTGGATTATAATTATTATTGTCAGTAAAATTAAGTCGCCTATTAGCAGTTGCGGTTCTCATTGTCACATCGGTATTTGCTGGTTGGGCATGAGGTGTCGTTTGCATCGGCATGGCACGTGCCGGTGCATTGGCCGGGAAAGACTGACGATGTTGAAAAGACGCCGGAGCGGATGCCGGTATCCTATTACTATTATTTCTGTTATAATTAAATTGTTGAGAATTGTAACTATTAAAATGAGGAATCGCGTCATTATTCCTTACTTGAAATGATGGGTTCCTAAAATGAGTATTAGGGGAAATTTGTGGGTGAGATTGATTCATATAGTTATTATGATTAAATCTAAATGTATTTGATGTTAAATTTGATTGTTGGAAACGCGAAGTGTTAAGGCTCACTCTGTTGTTTGAATGGCTTTTGAAAACGATAACTATTATTATTATCGTAATTTTGATTGGAATTCCTTTGATTCGGCAGTGGTACAGTATTTCTGTATGAGCTTCTTCTATTTTTAAGCTCATACACTTGTCTAAAATTTTGTTCCTCTAGGACTTCTTTCAGCGCATTTTCTAAGGTTGTTACATTCTTTATTCTAACAACGTTAACTAGGTATGGGGATAAATTATAGAGGAAAACATTTAATGCCATATTATCATAAATGTTTTGTTTGGCTAAACGTAAGCTCGGGTCAGTAATAGTCTCATTAATTTTGGAAATTAGGACATTTTTAAGGTGTTGAATTTTGTGGCAAAAATCGAAATAACTTTCGTTTCTACCCAATTTAAGAGATTCTAATTCTAGTGCGAGGCAATTCCTCCGATCTAGGGTCTCCGAAATGTTGACACAATAATTCTTTTAAATTATCCCACGAATTTATCTGATCTCTTTCTCCTACTAAAGCAGCTGCTTCTCCTGACAGTCTGCTTGTAATCACGTGGAATAGGTACGTATTTTGAATTTGATCTCCGTGAAAACTTTGTAAAATATATTCACATTTTCTAATAAATAACGGTAACATCCTACTATCTCCGTCAAACAAGGGAATGATTTTAACCATTTCGACAGGTACTCTGTTAATGGAATCCATGGCGAAATGTACTTCGAATAGAGAACTACAGAAATGCTATTATAACTTATATTTATTACGTTGTTACTAAAGAATCCTATACGTATTACAACTATTTGCCTACTTTGGTTTTATTTATTTGTCGTATAACAATAAGGCGTTTAAATCCCTAAGGTGATACTAAAATAAGATATACATATATATTTATATGGGGCAGGGTAATAGATCAAGGAGGTGAAAAGATCTACTCACATTCCGTCGATGTACCCGTGCTCCAGACTATTGTGCCCCGTGATGAGGTGCTGTTGTCGATATTCCAACTTCTCCCAATAAATTTGTTTGTTAGGTTCTGCTTCCCAGTTAAACGTTGAGACGGACGAGAAATCACTGTAACGCGGCTATCACGCGAGATAGATCGACCGATAGCGCAAGCAATCCTCGACTAGGAACCTACCCGGCTGCGCCAATTAAGAGATATGTGTTAGGAATAGGTTAAAAAAATAACTTTATTTACTTATAAGCGACAATCATTATAACTAGGCTAATACAATAGTAAGTAATTAACTTAAAATCTATTGTTTATATAATATTAAAATGCTTATTCGCTAAAATGTACTGACGTCAAATGCTATGTGCTGAGGAAGGGGTAAATGGGTTGTGGCCCAATCTTAACTACTTCGAAGATATCGATATCACTCAAGAGGACCTAGACAATATCGACAATATAGAAGTAAACTTGCTAAATGATAGCTTTCAAATATGTTCCGAAAATGAAGAACTTCCTATCAAACGTCACGGGAAACGACGGCGTATTATGGTAGTGGAAAGTGAGGAGAGTGAATCGGAAAATCTGAAAGAATTGCTCGATACTTTAGATAACACACCGCGCAACAAATTGACAAGACCAGCAGGTAATCAACGCAAGGTTATAGCTTTCACTGAACATCCTGGTTTGGCTCCTAACATTCGCTCTGCTGCTATTAACTTTTCTCCTATCGACTTTTTCTCACTAATGGTGCCTGATGACATATTTGAGCTCATTGTGGAAGACACTAATCAGTTTGCTTTAAACCAAATCACCTCTGAAGAAGCTTCTGTTCAAGCACGCATTAGAAATTGGACTGAAACTGACATAAATAAAATGAAATGCTTCATTGCATTGATTATAAATCTTATTGGGCAAGAGAGGCGAATCTCCTAAGAGACGAGGAAGCTGCGCCAAGGCCGAGATCAGCTCAAACTTCCATACACAAATATTTTTTATATTTTCCTTTTTTAATAGATTTTATGTAAATATATTTCTTTGTCTGATGTGAATACATGAAGTGTAAATATGTGCTACAAATACTTGGATTTTTATAAGGTATGTATTCTATTTTTGATTAATATTTAGCGTAGCTTAAGTTTTTATGTATAGTCATGTAAATGAATTGTGTACTGTAATTATTTGGGTGTTTGTATTCAGATGTCTCACTTTAGCCTTGGAATGCAAAGACAAGCACTTAAACAGGAGACTCGGGTGAATGTTCCCGCCTCTACTACAAGCACTGAGGCCAGGGTGAATCCTCATCCCTCTCCCCTCAAATCCTCTCCCCTCGACCAAACACAAGGGAGGTACTGTAGGGAACCAACAGGATGGTGCCAACCAACCAAAGGGCTCTTCTACTATGACCCCTCTAACAAAAGAGCTCGACTTGATGACACCTTATCACTAAGAGGAGAGCACAAAATAAGGAGGGTCGGGGAACAAGTTCCGGCGATGTCATATGTTTAGCTCAACCGGAGCTTTACCTAGCTATTGTCTCCAAAAACCGCCAGATTTCAGAGAATGTGGACAAAGAAATTAAACTTAACCTACACAAGCTCATAGTATAGCAAGCCCTCAAGTGGGAAAACTGTGCCAAGTTTGTGGGTAAGCCTGTCGTTGCGGACGGAGCCCTAAAACTATGGTGTCAAGACCAGGCTACTGCCATGTGGGTTTGTGGGAAAGTACCCTTGAGGTAGCACAGAAAGAAAATCTTGTTGTGCAACTGCAACGGGAGCTAGCACCCAGAACCGTATGCGCACTTCTGATACCAGACGATGAGGAGGCAAAGGACTCTGCTAGCACTATAGCTCGAATCCCGCACTGTTCAAACCCTTGGGCTAGGGTTGCGGAATGGCAACTTCTAACTTGCAAGTGGCAGAACATGAAACATTTCCTTATCTTCACAATACCTGAGGATCTCATACCAACGCTGATCGAGAAGAACCGACGCACACAGGCGGAAAATCAGTAAAAGCTGGCATATATAAACTTATTTTTGTTCGAACGTGTTTTATTTTTTATAGTAAATGTTTGGTCTAGAGTTACTAAGTACTACTATTGTGTAAAAATGTAATATACAATATAGAGGGTGTTAAAAAAATATGTTCCAGCAGGTGTTTAAAAATTTTTTTCCAAACAATACAATATGTGCTGACATTGTAGAATACAGAAAAATCTGTATAAAAAGGGGTTCCTTTAGTACTTAACAGTGAATATAGTGAAATAAAACTACGTAGATTTATGATCAGACTGTTATAGCGAAATAAAAAAATAATAAAAATATGAACAGTTTAATTTAATTAAATACTACGCTACATTTTATCTAATAAACTTAACTCTTGTTGGGAAAAAGACAAAACGGTCTTTGGTGTTAACATTCGAAGGCCACTTAAATAGGGATCTGAGGATACCAATAACCTATTGTAGTAGTAGTAAGTATATAAGTATGTAACTATGTAATCCGTTGTGTATAGCCTTTAATAAAAACAGTCAACAGTCAGATCTCGTTTGATTCATACGCACCTTGGGCCCAACCATATATGGCGACCCTTGCCAAATATAGACATGGCAACAACGACGGCGCGAAATTAAAATTAAACTAAATGTGGTGCCTAACATTTTTAGTAGTTCTCTCGATTGTGGCGTACGTTATCCTGTATTTGTGGTTTGTGCACATATTTTCGGGCGTGGAGATATAACATGTGAATGGCTCTCGTATGCATCATCATCACGGCGCTGACAAATGAATTATTAAAATTGAAATGGGGAGCACCAACACGAAACCCACTGAAGAAGTGATTATAGCCCAGAATGGCAATGGTAATTCAGCTGGAGTAGAGCAACTACAGGTACACCTGACCACCAACATTCTGCTCATCATTATCGTGATCATCAAGTGCATCGCGGCATGTGTCTTCGCGGCTAAGTGCTACAAGAATTGCCACCAACAGATGATTCGACGGGAGATCAACAGCGGCTACATGGTCCGATACAGGCGAGAACAGGACGGTAACCCAGAAGTATGCGGCGCTACATTGAAAGTTTAGGTTTTTAAGTGGAAATGGATTTTCTTTAAAAGTGTAAGTACTTTAAAATAACAATTATTTGAAGGTGTTATAAGTACATTTAAAACAGTGATTAAAAGTGCACGGAGCTCGGGGTGAACATGATACGCGCTGACGAAAAAGGAAAGTGTATGCATTCCAGACATTATTAGAGTGGACAAAGCATTTTTAGGGTTCTGTGGTTCAATGTTTATCAATATTTTATTCTTTATTTTACGAAATGATTTTATGTTCATGCGTATATTTTACGAGTACCTAGTTCGAGGTACGTGTTCAGGGATGTCTCAGTGGTTAATAGGTTTAAGACCGGCAGTGACCACCGCCTAGTGAGAGGCACCCTGAATTTCGACTTCAAGGCCGAGAGAAGCCGATTGAGACGGTCCGTTCTTCGCCCAACGATGCTCCAATCCGTGCACAGCTCCGAAGCGTTCCAGCTGGAACTGCGCAATCGCTTCGAGGCACACGGCAAGTGTTGACGAGAACCTCGATGATGTGGTCGGGGTACTT
Source organism: Leucoptera coffeella (assembly GCA_030578115.1). Lineage (NCBI taxonomy): Eukaryota > Metazoa > Arthropoda > Insecta > Lepidoptera > Lyonetiidae > Leucoptera > Leucoptera coffeella. The sequence continues at coordinate 111,343 of JAMBLF010000859.1, read as the reverse complement.
CGCGAGGTGGGTCAGAGATGCTTCAAGGGAGGGCGAGGCAGCCGAAAGTCTAAGCTCTCAAGCGAAACCCTGGAATTGATGCGGATTCGACGTGAATTGCCAGAGGGAGCTTCGTCAGATACCCAACGTCTCAATAAGACAATCCGGAAATCGGTGAGACGCGACCTCCGTAGCTACAATGCGCAACTCATTCAAGAGGCCATTGAGCAAAATCGGGGGTCGAAAGTCTTCAGCAAAAGAATGGGTACATCTGATCTGACGAAGCTGAAAACCTCAGAGGGCAGAACCGTCACTTCAATTCCGGGGATTCTTAAAGAGGTTGAGGGCTTTTACGGCCATCTATACGCCTCGCATGCCCCGAAGCCTCCACCCAATGCGAAGGACCCAAGGGCCACATTGGCGCGCCACTATGATCTGATGATCTCCCGTTCGTGGACGAAGACTAAATTGGGAGCGCTCTCAAACAACTTCGTAATGGGAAGGCTCCCGGCGAAGACGGAATAACCTCTGAGCTTCTAAAGGCGGGGGGAGCTGCAGTCCTGCAGAAGCTCAAGCACCTATTTAATTCCGTCATAGCTAATGGGACTACCCCGACGGCGTGGAGTAAGAGCGTGGTGGCCTTGTTTTTCAAAAAGGGAGACAAGACCCTATTGAAGAATTATAGGCCTATCGCGCTCCTAAGCCACGTCTACAAGTTGTTCTCGAGAGTGCTCACAAATCGTCTGGCCTCAAGATTTGACGCCTTCCAGCCGCCGGAGCAGGCCGGATTTCGAAAAGGTTTTAGTACCGTGGACCACATCCACACAGTGCGGCAGGTTATACAGAAGTCTCATGAGTATAACCAGCCGCTGTGTCTTGCCTTTGTGGACTACGAGAAGGCCTTCGACTCCATCGAGATCTGGGCTGTTCTGGAATCCTTGCAGCGATGCCAGGTCGATTGGCGTTATGTGCAGGTGTTGAGGAGCCTATACAGCGTGGCATCGATATCTGTTCAAGTCCAAAACCAAAAGACAAGTCCTATACAGTTGCTCAGAGGAGTGAGACAGGGGGATGTCATATCCCCGAAACTGTTCACGAACGCACTGGAGGACGTCTTCAAAACTCTGGATTGGACTGGGAATGGGTATCAATGTCAATGGCAGATACCTCACACACCTCCGCTTCGCTGACGACATTGTCGTAATGGCGGAGTCGCTGCAGGATTTGCAGGGAATGCTGCACAGTCCTTAACGCTGCCTCACGGTCGGTCGGTCTCCGGGATGAACTTGGACAAGACGAAAGTCATGTTCCACGAACTCGTTGTCCGGGGCCGATCACGATCAGTGGAGAGGCGCTCGAAGTGGTCCAGGAATATGTCTACCTGGGCCAGGTTCTGCAAATGGGTAGGGACAGCTTCGAGCGTGAGATTTCCAGAAGAGTGCAGCTGGGCTGGGCAGCATTCGGGAAGTTGCGTCATATCTTCTCGTCGCCACTACCACAGTGTCTTAAGACCAGAGTTTTTAATCAGTGCGTCCTACCTGTAATGACATACGGTGCCGAGACGTGGAACATGACGGTCGGGCTGGCTCACCGATTACATGTCGCTCAGCGAGCAATGGAACGTTCGATGCTGGGTATCTCATTAAGGGACAGAGTCCGGAACGAGATTATCCGGCAGAGAACCAATGTCGTAGACATTGTCTATCGATGTTGCAAGCTGAAGTGGTAGTGGGCCGGTCACGTCTGTCGCAGAACCGACGACCGTTGGAGCAAAGCGGTTTTCGAATGGCGACCGCGTCTCGGTAAACGTAGTGTAGGACGCCCCCCTGCCAGGTGGACTGATGACCTGAAAAAGGTCGCTGGTAGTGGTTGGCTGAGGGCCACGAGTGATCGTGTTTTGTGGCGTTACCTTGGGGAGGCCTACGTCCAGCAGTGGACTGTCATAGGCTGATTGATTGATTGTATATTTTATATCAACTTATTTTTTTTTACATATTATCTTTGTGTGTGAGGTATAGAGTAAACGTCCGTTTTCAGGTTTTAAATATTACTAATGGAATTTGTCGATGTAATATTAGGAAAAATAAGATATCTTTATGACAACTTAGTTAAATTAAATCAAGGTAAAAGAACTGCTGTGGTACTAAACGAGAAGTTAAAGGATGCGAATGATCTTTATAATAAATATAATAAATTATTTAGTTATTAAATAATATAATAATAATAATATAATAATATTTAGTTATTAAATATTAAATAATATTTAGTTGAAACACCTACTGTTAAAATGGAGAAATTTGATTTTAAAACGGCTATTATGCTGTTACCGGAGATGAATGGAGACGAAAATATAACTAAAAAGCTAATTAATTCACTCGAAATGTATAGTGGAATGATTGACAAAACGACGGAACCCATGCTTATCAAATTTGTTCTCACTTCTAGGCTGTCAGAAAGCGCTAAAATGAGGCTTCCGAAAACTATTCTTCCTGTGTAGAATTAATTCGTGACATGAAAACCCATCTTTTGACACAGAGGTCCAGTAACGCTATCCAACTGGAACTTATGAAAATTCGACAAAATGCCTATACATTAGAGGAATATGGTAAGAAGATAGAAAGAAAAATGAAAATGTAGAAGACCCGATTCTTAGAAACCCTTCGAATTCGAACGATAGGCCCGATCACCCTAGAATTGTAGAGTTGCTAAGAAAACCGAATGATAGTATAGAGTTGTTACTTACAGAAGAAGTATGAACAGATCCTTATTTTCGACATAAAGTGTGTTAACAAGAACTAACAATGAATCCCTCAACCTCAAGAAAAACTCCCGAGCCCGCAAGTACCAAGAGAAAGAATGAAGACCTTCTAGTAGATCCGGACACATTAAAACCGATAGAAGATGCAAAGAAACCAAAGGTAGATCTAAACCCAAGTAAGAAATACCACTGTCTGAAAGCAATAGTTACTATGCATGAAAAATTGATAGAAAAAGTCTTTGGAGGCAATAGGTATAGAGATGGGACAGAGATGGATGTAGATGTGGCCCCCTGTGGATGTCAGGAAGGAGGTCGCTTTCAATATAACGGTGGGTAACCATATCACTAGTATTATTTTCACCGCACACAATGTTGCAAGACAACAAGTTAAGAACAGAGAGACAAATATGATAAAGAAGACTGAAAAGACCTCCTTCAAAATACATTACAACGGGGCGGACTATCCCATTTCGAATGAGGAAGTATCCAATTTATGGATGACATGTACCAAGGAAAACAATCTGGAGTACAAAGACTTTTCTATGGAGGACGAGGCGAACTGGTACGGGACGATGGGACCATACTTGGATATGTTTTCAGCATATGCCCTCCGCGTCAACGAACTCAGACTTGGGCACAATAACATGCCAATAACCAAAGTTGACGGAATACATAAGAGCTTTCCTGTCGCCAAGTATGGTCTCTCAGGTGCGCATCACGTCCTCCTTGAGGGCACCTCGTTTCCACCAGAGAGAAGGTCCTCCATCGTGCAGAGTCTGGGTCCTATGACCGCATGGATTTGCATGCTCAGGAGTGAAGGAATATATAGGAAAAAATACTCAACCGCGGTGAAGAGAGCTATGTCGCATCTACCTTGTATAGACGATTTGATTGAAATAACCAAAAACACGAAGCAAGCTTCGGAGATAGCGACAATAACCACCCTAGTTGCGGAAACTTTACTTGTAACAACTTCACGCCAGGCAACCAGGATGTTTTTCCCGCTGACCATCTTTACTGCTGTGTGGAACGCCCATGAAGATAAAAGAGAGTTCTGCAAATTCTTTAGCACAACGGATTACATAGTTACATACTTATATACTTACTACTACTACACTATCAAATGTATCTTCCATTGCCATGGTTCTGGAAAATTTTCTCGAACTTCCTACTTTCTTGTGCATCTTCGCTCAAGAGTCCTATTGCTATACTACTATTCTGCACTATTTTATAGCCATGGATTAATATCTTATGTAGTGTAGTAGGCATGTTGAATCAAGGATATTCATCCACGAAGCGAGCAGCTGTCTCATGGCAGAATTCACGAAATTTTTCGATGTTTATTTTATGTCCAGAAGCTAATACAATCAATACCCTGAGGGTAACATTGCTTCTTTGCTTCCGTAATAATTTCGTAAGGAGGGTAAAGATTACAACCCATGTCCAGTGCAGACTTACGCAATGCGTTGTACTGAAATTTTGTAAGATTGTTTTCAATCACCAAGGACAAAGTTTTATCTGGTGTGTAGGTGTCGTGTCGAGGTTCCTTTGTTTTTGTTTCAGTTCCCAAGGAAACGCTTTTCACTAGCTTGGCTTTAGCCACTTTTCCAGACTCACGGTACTTCATTTGGGTAGCAAACGCTAACTGCTCAAGAGTCAATGTTTTTCGTACATGTTCAGTTTTTTGTCTTTTAGTACGTTCGGCGCACCCTTCGAAATCTTTGACTGGTCGACCAGTCGAGCCACTACTCTTTCGCTTAGGATTTGGTACAGAAAAGGTCACGTAAAAAGCAAACCAATCAGGGTTGCTTTGATTACAACGTTCGAAGTTTATACCAGATTTTTCAAGCTTTTGTTTATATGTGTATATGATCTTACTCAAAAGACTCGTAGTGTCCTTTGATAGTTCTGGTAATTTTAATACATTCTTGACCTTGTTACACAAATCTTCCATTCTAGTGGTACTATTCTTGTACTTTGACTCACGATAATAGTTCACAAGAGTCAATCTGCTTAAGCATATTTCTTCATTTGAACACCCTGTAAATAATAAAAAAGTTACGTTATACGTGATTATCCTAGAGAAACATTAAAGTGTATGTGTTTTAAAAGCCGGTACACATGATTACAATTGCAGTTTCGGCAAATAAAAATGAAATACTTGAAACAATAAGTATTTTGTCTTAATAGATAATATGATCAAACTAGCGACTTCTATTTATAAAATTACTAACTTTGAGCGTCGCATTCGGTCGCATCTGATTTAACTTTTACATAATAAACTGATAACCAATGAGTGCAATGAAAGTTATTTCAATGAATGAAATGACAAGAAATGCTACTTTTTATATAGTTGAAGTGTTTTTATAAATAAAATCAAGACAATTTCAATAAAATAGGTACAAAACAGTGACTGCACTTTAAATTGTATATATACAAGATTAAATAATCAAAATGTATTACCTTCTGCAGCAGAATCCATAATGAAACACTAACAACCACACCAAGATAATGGAAATAAATATAAATCAAAATCACCTTCTATCTGAGAAAAACACATTCGCCGTTTAACAAGTCAAACTTTGAACTGATCATGCGCCTGTTTGATAACTCAAAAAGGGCCGGGGGCAAGCGCAGGTAGACGGCCTATTCCTTTGTTATGCCGACAACAACAATTAAAAACCGGTTTCATTAACTTCAATAATTTACATTAATGCCAGCTTTTACTAATTTCCCGCCTGTGTACGACGGCTAAACTACAGTCCTCGGGTCTGTGCGGATGCTCTTTGGTGGCCGCAGGAGATTCTCCATGAATCTTCCACCACTAAGAGGCGCACAAGGGGCTGTACTGGGAGACCCAGAAAACACCAAGGATCCTAGCTCGAAGGATGTTGAAATCGAGATGGAAACTCAGCTCACAGATGAAGAGTCCAAAGCCCCGGAGGATCCAGGTGGATTGGACATTCTCGACGAGCTCACTGCAGGGCTAACTGTCAGTGGAGAGGAAAGGTCTAATGATGGGTTCGACTTCCTCCCCAACAAAATTTAAAATATCAAAGCAAACCTCCACCATAGTGAGACTGGGACTAGCCAGTTTTATAATTGATGGAGTACAAATCAGCCGGCCATTGCTCTTCTTCAAGAGCCTTGGATAAGGGACGGCAAAATACATGGACTATCTAACACTGCAGGTAAGTTACAAGCAATGGAGGACTCTCCAAGTTCCTGTATTTTACTCCCAAATAATCTGATGTCACATTCACTCACTGAGTTTGGTTGCAGAGACATGTGCACTACAAATAAGCGCCTCACACTTTGAAACAAGCAGGGATGTTGGGTTTGCCTCTGTATACATGCACGAAGAGGAAGAACCTCCGCCTGTTAAGCATTGCAAGCTCCCGGCTTACAGCGAAACTAAAAAACTGGAGGTCATCATTGGTGCTGACTCCAACGCTCATCACACTCTATGGGGTATGAAGAAAAACAATGACAGAGGAGTGACGGAAAGTCCTCTGTGCAGAGCATGCATGGAGACTGAGGAGACAGCCGCGCATGTTCTCTTGCAGTGCGAGGAAACAGCTACCTATATGCGAATGCACTTCGGTGAAGCTGCTGGGAGTGAGCTGAAAACGCTTGTCGCAAACACCAAAGGCCTTCTGGGATACTTTGGGAGCTAGGGTAGTTTGAGTGACCTTCATCTCAATACGCAAAATAGGCGCTAGTCGTCGAGTTGCGGACACTAAACCGGCTTCTATCTATCTATCTATGTCTCACTTTTTGGACAGCGTTCAGAGGTTATAGAGCGATGCCACTTTTGTAGTCAACCGCGTTATTTCAAGGGCCGAGGGGGATTAGGCATACACGTAGGTCGTGTTCATAAGAACTGGGTCCTTACCCACTAATGCATTGTAGGCACAATATTACTCCAGTATCGATACAGTAATACTTCAGTGCCGTAACTTGACACTTTTGGCACTCCGCTAACAAATTTAGGCCACTGAAGCGCTTCATTATCGATACAGTAATACTTCAGTAAACGGAATTTGACACTCCTGGAGCTCTCAGGTGCACATAATCGACATACAGAATGCACAACTTTTAAACTAAACCCATTTTCGAAAGTTCGGCCGAAATATAGGGACATCAACGACACAAATCAATCAGACTTTTTTTAGTGATAAGCGCACTGTATTTTTCAATAATTGAAACACTGACCCCTTATTTTCTTAAAACCCCAAAACCAGCATTAAAATTAAGGCAAGCCCGTATTATTACCACAAAAGCTGAACAAAACTACATAAAAGTAAAACTGAATTTTACAGGACCATCATTCAAAAGTGAGATTCGGAAGAAACAAAATTTACCGAATGAGTTAACTCTAAACCCCTTATACACTACAGCAATAGAGATGACTGCTAGCAAAAAGGCCAATCTGATAAATCTCAGTAAATACCTGAGTTCTGCTGAAAACAAAGAATATTACAGACAGCTTTGTGGTGATGTAAATGATGGTGTGGACACTGTAGAAGTAGATGAAGATGATAGTAGTGATGGGTGTGAAGAATGAAACTAGACTAATCACTATTATCATCTTCATCTACAGTGAAAATCCTGTAATAAATACTTTCCTTAGTTTATGCATACATAAATAGGTACTTATAGTTTGTAAGTGAAGGATTTTTATAATTTTTGATATTACTTTATAAGTGAATTCACAGTGTTCTTTTATATTTCTAAAAAAATAAGTCAAACATTTAGTTCAGGTCAAAAGTGAGTTTTACTTAATTTCTTCCTAAATTCACTCATTTTTTTTTCATTTTATTGTAAAAACCACCTATATGTCACATTTTTACCAGTTCTTCTGGAAAAACCACCATAGTCAAACTTATTTTTGCTAAAAACTCTATTAAATAAATGTTGGAATTAACAATTATAACTCGAATAAATTTTCTAAATCTTTTAATGACTTGTCCATAATCTACTAACAGCCGGTTTCTCGTACGCCAATCAAATCTGGCCAGAGATTAACTAATAATTAACAAGAGAATGATTACTCTCGGGTTGCTGGAAACAAAATCAATGGCTTGTCAAATCAACGCAAGCTGTCATGTTGACAGTGCAGTTTTATGCATCAGGAGTATTCCAAATAACTGTTGCTGACAACATTAGGGTCCACAAATCCACGGCCTGCAGAGTTATTTTTAAAGTCTCAAAAGAGATAGCCAAACTAAGGCCACAATTCATAAAAATGCCGACAACAGCAGAGAGAACATCAGTTCGAAATGCATTTTTTGCAATTGCTGGCTTTCCAAATACCATCGGAGCGACTGCGAGCGACGGAGACTGCACACAAATTAAAATACAGTCACCTTGAGGCCCCACAGATGAAATGTTCAGAAATAGGAAGGGGTACTTCTCCTTAAACACCCAGGCAGTGTGTGATGCATCTCTGCGCATAAGAGATATTGTCTGCAGGTGGCCTGGTTCAGTACATGACACCACCATCTTCAATGATTGTCCTTTGCGTGCTGACTTTGAAGCAGGTTAATATAATTTTATTTAACATTGTGACTTCCTTCAATGTGTCTTCATAATGAATATGTACCTAGACTTGTTAGATTTTCATGTAACCAGTGTTTTCTTTTTGAAGGTGTATGGAAATGACGTGTTAGTTGGTGATAGTGGTTGTCCATGCAGACGATATCTATTAACACCATTTCTGCAGCCAGACACACCTAGCCAGGCTTTTAATATGGCCCAGATTGCTACACGTAATCCTATCGAACGCTGTTTTGATGCGTTGAAGCGAAGGTTTCCTTGTTTGGCAATGGGTTTGTGTGTTAAATTAGAAAATGCAATGAATATTGTAGTAGCTTGTGCAGTTTTACACAATATTGCCTTGGAAAACAACAACATGCTAGATTCAGATCTAGATGCCCCAAACCTAGATGCAACTGTTGATGAAAATCAATTTAATGATGTTCAAGATGGTCATCATTTTGCAGTCCGCAATGCCTTACTTTTGACCCACTTCCACCAGTAATTTATTACTGCTGGATTGAAAAGGTAAGAATTTTTTTATCCATGATTATTTTGATAGGCTGCCTTACCTTCTAAATTTATATAAATGAAATTACTTGTTTTCTTTTAACTAAAAATATAATACACATTTGCCTTTTTGACATATTTCTTTGGCTCTTGTAAAACTTAAACTACAACTAATATAATGTTGGTTTCCAGCATATGGTAGCTTTTAATGTTGCTAAAAACCAGCAACATGGGTAGTTGTGTGTGTTGTTCAGTACAAAGTCTAAGCACACTTGTACTGAACTTACCTGCCTAGCCGGTTTCCAGCGACATCAAAAGTGACCTTACTTACTTAAGATGAAAATTACTAATCCAAATTATAACTAGTATGAAACAATATTTACAATCATAAGTATTATTATCCTAATTTTAATTATTTCCATTTATACTATTCCTTCTGCAAACGGGACATTTCAATTTGTTTTATTTTGAGCTCCATTGCTACTAGCCTTTCTTTTTTGTAAGCTGTCCTCATCCTAATTAAAGCTTCTTTTTTATTAATAGCAGCAGGTTCTAGTTTTTTTAAGTAGATGTTTTTCAATCAATCACAACGCAAATCAAACTACAATCACGTAACAAGGCGTTCAAAATGCTTCGAGAAACACGTGAATTGTCAAGAATCTATTGTCGACTGATAAATTGTCCGCCAACAAATGATTTGATTGGCGTACGAGAAACCGGCTGTAAATCTTTTAACACATCTTTATCAACAAGTACAGTCCTAATTTTTGTAGTTCTAACCGACAGGGTAACCGGCCCCAAACCGACGGAACACATTCAACTGAATCTTTTATCGATAAGTACATTTCTAATTCTCGTAGTCCTAACCGACAGAGTCCGGTGTTACGCGCTTATTGTGTTAATAAAATGAATCCCACCGTAGCTACCCAACCAATGGACCTCACCCTAATGGAATCTCAAAACCCACCAAGTTGTTGAAATATTTGGCTCCTATGCTTAGTTCTGAGACTTCATATACATTTTGTCTATTAGCTTATGGTAGGTTACCATGGTTACGTGCTTATTATTTTTCTCTGTCACTCTTATAAAAATATTCTACAGTTAAGTTCTTGAATATATTTTCCGTTTACACAAATACTGTTTCAATAGCTTCAATACGATCACATTCCAATACAAGTAAGCCCCAAAGTTATGCTAATGTAGCAACAAACGGACAGTTTCCCAAAAAAGACCAAGCCATTGTAATCGATTCCATCAAAGGAATAACGCTCAACGAATATTTACAAGCCCTCGCGATAGTCACTCCGTAAACAACAATTCGGTTAATGTCTCGGATTTCAAACGAGCGCATATACTTCTTCCTTGATTCTAAGATAACAGTTGATAAGTTAATCGAAGAGAAAAAGTTCATTGAAATAAAGGAATGGTTGCTACTCATTCAAGTTTTAATAACGCGTAATAGGAGAATAGTGTTATCGAATGTTTGTCCCGTAATCCCTCATTACGTTCTGGAGTTCAGATTAAAGAAACTAAACTTCCATCTGTGAAAGTGAGTGGATCAGACCCCAGGTTCTCACACATACTAAGCTTTCGAAGACAGCTGTAATGGTAAGAGACCTGATGGAATGACTATCATTCCTTGGAAATGTGGAAGGACTTTGGTGTGGGACGCCACATGCGTGGACACTCTCCATCCATCCATCCCATTCCATCTCGCTGGCTAACGAGGCTAGCACTGCGGCCAATCTGGCCGAGTCTCAGAAGTCGAGGAAGTACTCAGCACTTACGAACGAGTATTGTTTTGTCCCGTTTGCTGTTGAGACTTTAGGCCCTTGGGGTCCTGGGGCTCATCAATTAGTAAATGAAATATCGTCCCGTTTAATTGAAAAGTTTGGGGATCCCAGGGCTGGAGCATTTTTCTCTCAGAGAATTAGCATAGCTATTCAGAGGGGGGATGCTATCAGTGTCTTGGGAACCCTACCACCCTCTGACAGCGATGATTATAAAGATATTTTCTATGTAATTTAATTTTTATTTCTACTTTAGGTTTATAGTTTTAATTCCTTGTTGTATTGTATATAATAAATAAATCTATCATAATTTATGTCAGCCCTGAAGATGACATAATACTACTTCACTCCTTTCTAGTGACATACGAAGAAACAAACTACTGGATTTATGTCTCAATAGAAAGTCTGATATGTTTTGCCTGCCATTGTGAAGGTCATTGGCCAGAAACTGTCCTTCTTACTCTGAAAGAAACAACGAACAAGTAAAGGAAAACACCCAGACCGAAGATGCATCTAAGACCTTGGAAAAACCGATAGAAATACCAGAACCTGAAATTCCTAAGGCCAAAAGACTACACTTCCCTGCAACTTCAAACTCATCTCAATCGGTAATCTCTAAGCCAATGGCTGCTCCTGACTCAGCAACGAAATACACAAGAACTACCAAGCAATTATGAATATACTCAACGAATATGAGAAAAACGTATACTTGGACGAACAAAAACCTTCCACTGGTGAGCATATCAAACCAGAAGGAATATCTATAACGACCTACACTCCTCAAGGTGACGCAAACAGGCAGCCTACAGGATAACTATTAACAAATGAAGACGACGATAATCCGATAGGAAGCATAGACAAGCAGCTTTCGGAAAAACTACAAAGGGGAAACTACCCCGACTATCCGGGAGGAAGCTTAGAATATATCCCTCGGAAAACTTACAAACGAAACACAAAGACTACTTGCCGGAAGGAAGCATACATAATAAAGCTTTAAGAAATGCAGGTAAGGGTTACACGTCCCTGTTAAAATCCAAAAAAGTTATTTCTGTGCGCAAGATCAAACCCACTTGCACCGATAAATGCAGACTTAAATGTTTTAATAACATAAATCAGGATGAAAGGGCTTCATTATTTGAACACTACTGGGGCTTACCGAACCTTCACTTAAAGCGTGCTTACATCAGATCATGTTAGAAATTAATCCTAAATACAAGTATACTAATGCACAAAACCCCCGACAGCCAAATAACGCTTTCTATTTTACAATACAGAACAGAAATGTACGTGTTTGTAAGTTGTTCTTTTTAAATACGTTAGACATCACAGATCGACAAATAAGAACCGTAAAACAAAAGACGAATAGTCAAGGTTTTATTGAACCTGAACGTCGTGGAAAAGATCAAAGTAAACCACCTATTAATCCTGAATTATTAAACCAAATAAGAGAGCATATAAACTCAATACCACGAGTAGAGTCGCATTACTTAAGAGCTCAGACTAATAAAGAGTACATTATGGATACTAAAAGTAGTATTAGAGATCTTTGGACAGACTTTAGCTCAAAATGAAAAAAAGCTAAACCAATGCCCATACTGGCTATACTTGAAAACTTTTAATAATGAGTTGAACATAGGTTTTTTCCAACTTAGGAAAGACAGGTGTGGCATATGAACTTGCCTCGCAACAAGAAAAAACCAAAATGAAACTAGATTACGATAAACATTTAATTGAAAAAGATTTATGTAGAGAAGAAAAGCGCATAGATCGTAGAAACATTGACGCAAGTCATATGTCGCAGTTTTTGACTTACAAGCAGATATGCTATGCCCAACTTTCTCATATTTTTATTATTCATCTAAAATAAATTGTTGTAACTTAACAATTACCGAATTAAACAATAAGGATGATAAAGATAAACGCTCTCACGACAACGTTTATACATATTATGTTTAAACGTGCCCTAGTCAGTTCAGATATCTTAATATCGAGCATAAGTTTGCAAAAAAGAATGGACACAAGAAAACGTAAAGCAATTCCACCTGAAGTATTAGATTTATTAGTTATAGAAAATATAGGGTCGGAAGACTTCCAAGATAGTGATCATGCAGATGATGATAACGATTGTGATTATGAGCAGGATAATACGACTTTACAATTAGATGACATTGATTTAACAATTGCAGATCATAATATAGAATAACATAAATGAAACTTTAAAAAAATAAAATAATAACCACAAATAATTAACTTATAAGAAATCTAAAAAAGCTCAAAAAAAAATCACAATTTTTTAAAAAAATAACTGTCTAAGTCATAATGAACGAATTAATAAACCAAATTAAACATAAAGGTTAATTATTAATAGATATTTTATTAATTCCATAATATTGTAATATCATAGGTATTAGAAATTTATATTTTTTCTAGTCATTTTCGAAATCGACCACCCAAAAATCCCTATTACCAATCATAAAATTGAAAATATTTACATTTTTATCTCTATGGCCAAAAAATCGGTCAAACGTTCCACAGTGCGCTGCTACGTAGTGGAGTGGTGTCAAGAGCGACATTAAGAAGTGGAACCAAGCCTTAGACGCTATTAGAGGTTCGTTTGCACCGAAAATGCAACCGCACGAAATATATTTGGCAGTATATGCGAAAAAGCAAACTCAACAAACAATCGACGAATTTGTGTGTGAGAAAAGTGCCTTGCTAAGTCAATTACCTGCAAAGAGACACCGGGAAGACGAACATTTGAATTTCGTTTACGGACTGCTAGATATGGCGTACAAGAAAGAAATAGCTCGTACCGATATTAAGACGTTTTCGGAACTCCTAGAACGTGGTGGACACCTGGAAAGTCCGAGATAGGAATCTGGTGAGGGAACGACTGTTACAACTTCAAATTCTGAGAAGAAACAAACGCATTCACGACCATTAACCCTTGCGGGGTAGTCAGAGGTTCAGGTCTCCATCTCCGCAATTGCGAAGGTAGTAATACTATGGACACCTCGAACCAACGTGTTAACCAGATACTTAGTACTCAATGTGACAGGTGGTCAGCCATGTATTTCGTATTAGATTTTTATTACGAATATGTACATAGAAATTCATTATACTTCATTTCCATTGGTACATATGCTCAAGTGGGACTTGAACCCTGTACCCTCGATACAGAGTCAAGCCCCTAACAACTGAGCTACGTCAAATTCAAAGATGTTCTTTCTGTGGCAAGAAGGGTCACCTATATGACGTATGCCGTAAGAGGTTGGCTGAACAGAAAGAAACATCTACAACAGAAGGCAAGCCGCCTATAATCAACTGCTATGGATGTGGAGCGCCAGGCGTATTTACAAGCAACTGTAGCACGTCATGTAAAAGCAAAGAAACGCCGCCGAAGCCCGTTGCATTTTACACAATGCAACAACTTTAATATAATTATTGTTGTCTAGGTTTAGAGTTCAATGTTTTTTGTGTTATTTCAGTGTAATATGTTTATAAGTTAATTGTATATACATATATATTGTATTGTCAATGATACCGTATTGGGAAACCTGTGATGGTGTTATTGTGAAAAATGTAAATAAATAAATAAATATTTTGCAAATTGAAGCCAAGATACCGACTGTTAAGGTAACAATAGAAGGCGAAGAAAGGTATGTGTACATTCATACTGCTGCTCGTTGCAGTGTTGCTAGTATACAGCTATACAAAATGTTACTAAGGGATAAAATTCGATCAGCAAAAGACTGACATCACATTGGCGGATGGCACAATAAGGTCTTCAAATATGTTAACAACAATTGCTGATACTTTGATTGGTGACCGCACACTTCCAATAAAGTTATCAGTTATACCAGAAGCTGTTGACAACCGAACTCTCCTTGGCATTGACTTCTTAGAAAAGTCAGGAATCATATTCAACTTGGGACAGCGTAGTTGTCATTTCATTGATAAACCCGTGTTGACATACAGTTTTATTCAACTGAATAACGGCAGTATTCCGTTAAAGGCGAAGCATTTAACATTTGAAGAGCCAGTGGAGGTTAAAGTCGCATCAGAATTTATTAACTGGGCTCAAGAATTGAACATGTTGTCACCAATAGCAGATACACCATCACCATGTAGAAACCCAGAAGACAGTCCACCAACAAGGATGAGACCCAGATGGACTCTGCATAAATTGGATACACCGCCTAGTCCTGGGCCCTTACTCCACTAATTCATTTTAGCCACAATATTACTTCAGTATCGAAACTGTGGCACTCCAGTGGCCGTAATTTGACACTTTTGGCACTCCACTAACAAATTTTGGTTACTGAGGGGCTATCGAACTACATCTGCGTCTGAAGTACAAAAAAAGCTACTCCACTAACCAAACGTCAGTCAATGTCAGTTCAATATCCTTATATTTCGTACTCCACTATTGACATTTCCATACTTGAGTGGCCACTGAAGTGCCACTGAAGCACCACTGACTCGCTATTGAGACACAACGGTGGCTATCAAAATATTAGTAGAGTGCCACTTTTACAGCCGAGACGCAGAAGTAACGCAATAGCGACGCAGTTGAGTGGCTGTCAAAGTTTATTAGTGGAGTAAGGGCCCTGTACGTCCACGAGAACCCGCAGACGACATATCACGTGTAGATCCACGAATTGATTATATTCCAATAAACCCTATTTCTTTGTATTCTGTTGATATTTATTTACAACCAGGTGAAGGAACCCTACTAAACAATAATGAACAAATAACGTTCAATAAACTGTTGATTGAATACAGCGACATCTTTGAGAAAAGCACAGAACCAACTCCATTTACACAACATAGAATAGATACAGGCAATCATCCACCTATAAGTGTTAAGCCATATAGATTATCACCTACAAGGCAAAAACAATTAAAGGAAAAGCTAGATGATATGAATAAGGGTGACATTATCGAGGAATGTGATTCCGCATAGTCAGCACCTGTTCTAGTTCCAAAGGGAGAAACTAATGTCAGAGTATGTGTGTATTATCGTCGACTCAATGAAATAACTAAACCTGACCGATATCCTTTACCACGTATTGATGATTTATTACATCAGGCAAAAGCTATGCCGTATCTGTCTACGATAGACTTACAGGCTAGCTACTGGCAGATTTCAGTACATGCAGATGGAACGTTTCGTTTCAAGCGAGTGCCATTCGGTTTACGAAACGCGTCCGCTACTTTTCAAAGATTAATAGACAAATTTATACGCGAAGTATGTGCTCTTTCACCAGCCACCATCAAAAAGTGAGTATAAATCGCGAGTGTTTAAAAATAACTAATAAAATTGTATGTTTATATATGTACGTTCAGATAATTTAGCTCAGATATACTTTCATGACCATTAACACTTGCGGGTAGTAGTTTCTTCGATTTTATGTCCACCTCGAACCCACGTGTTGACCAGGGGCCATTTTGAAAGCTTAATTTGACACTTGCTGTCATTAGTGGTGACATTTGACACTTGCTCATCTACTATCAACTTCACACTATTACTGCAATGATATTAAACTACGAATGGCTAAAACGCATTAGTTTACTTAGGCCGCATTTAGCACCTAAATTTAATTATTTATTGATTTATCCACAATAGGATAACATACTTTACAGGCAAATACCTAATGCGTATATACATAAATTATTACTTTAAAATTCTTAATTAATCGAATAACTTTGATGTGTTGTTAACAATTAACATACCCAGCTGAGTTAGAACCCTTTTGCTGCGACAATAACATGCACAAATTATACCCCCTAGTTTGTAAGTTTTAATTGCAAACGTTTTGTATAGTGTATGTTTTTGTGGCTGTAAATTAACGCTTTTTATTATTATTATTAATGTGACAGGTAGAAAAACGTGACGTCGTTTACCTTACCAATCATTTAAGTGCTCAGAGGCACATTATGGAGATCGATTATTATGAGAGAATATTTGTCATCTACTCTAACCATTCGCTAAATGTGGAAAATGTATAATCAGAATAACGAACTTGAAGTACGTGAATGTTATTTTAGATCACTGTTTAACTCATGCTACCATTTACATTTAGAAAGCCCACGTGCAGACACTTGTTCTAATTGAGTGCAATGAGCTACTTGAGCGCATAAAAAAATCAGAAGAGAAAAGTTAAATCATGTTATTGCAACGGGCAATATGTGTAAACAAGATATTTGTGACTTAAGAAAGATAGACATCTAATCAGTGGTGAAATATATATTCCTAAACATATATATTACCCAATACAACATTGGACGTGTCATCATGAGCAACGGAGTCCCCGAGACTTCTTATTGGCCAAGGGAGGCGAATCTCCTAAGGCGAGGAAGCTGCGCCAAGGCCGAAGTCAGCTCAAACTTTCATATAAAAATATTGTTTATATTTTCCTTTTTCAATATATTTTATGTAAATATATTTCTTTAACTGATGTGAATATACGAAGTGTAAATGTTTGGTACAAATATTTGGATTTTTATAAGGTATTCTATTTTTAATTAATATTTAGCGTAGCTTAAGTTTTATGTATAATCATGTAAATGAATTGTGTACTGTAATCATTTGTGTGTTTGTATTTAGATGTCTCACTTTGGCCTTGGAATGCAAAGACAAGCACTTAAACAGGAGGCTCGGGTGAATGTTCCCGACTCTACTTCAAATACTGAGGCCAGGGTGAACCTTTCCGCCTCCACGTCACAATCTGAGGCTCGAGCAAATCCTCTCCCCTCGACCAAACACAAGGGAGGTACTGTAGGGAACCAACAGGATGGTGCCAACCAACCAAAGGGCTCTTTTACTATCACCCTTTCTAACAACTTACAATAGAATTTCTTACAATAGAGCTCGACTTGAGGACACCTTATCACCAAGAGGAGAGCACAAAATAAGGAGGGTCGGTGTCGGGGAACAAGTTCCGGCGATGTCATATGCCAGTGCAACTCAGCCTTAACCTAGCCATTGCCTCCAAAAACGGCCAGATTTCAGAGAATGTAGCCAAAGAAATCAAACTACACCTGCACAAGTTCATAGTAGAGCAAGCCCTCAAGTGGGAAAACTGTGCCAAGTTTGTGGGTAAGCCTGTCCTTACGGACGGAGCCCTACAACTATGGTGTCAAGACCAGGCTACTGCCATGTGGGTACGTGAGAAGGTACCCACCCTTGAGGTAGCATAGAAAGAAAATCTTGTTGTGAAACTGCAACGAGAGCTAGCACCCAGAACCGTATCTGATACCAGTCGATGAGGAGGCAAAGGACTCTGCTAGCACTATAGCTCGAATCCCGCACTGTTCAAACCCTTGGGCTAGGGTTGCGGAATGGCAACTTCTAACTTGCAAGTGGCAGAACATGAAACATTTCCTTATCTTCACAATACCTGAGCATCTCATACCAACGCTGATCGAGAAGAACCGACGCACACAGGCGGAAAATCAGTAAAAGCTGGCATATATAAACTTATTTTTGTTCGAACGTGTTTTATTTTTTATAGTAAATGTTTGGTCTAGAGTTACTAAGTACTACTATTGTGTAAAAATGTAATATACAATATAGAGGGTGTTAAAAAAATATGTTCCCAGCAGGTGTTTAAAAATTTTTTTCCAAACAATACAATATGTGCTGACATTGTAGAATACAGAAAAATCTGTATAAAAAGGGGTTCCTTTAGTACTTAACAGTGAATATAGTGAAATAAAACTACGTAGATTTATGATCAGACTGTTATAGCGAAATAAAAAAATAATAAAAATATGAACAGTTTAATTTAATTAAATACTACGCTACATTTTATCTAATAAACTTAACTCTTGTTGGGAAAAAGACAAACCGGTCTTTGGTGTTAACATTCGAAGCCCACTTAAATAGGGATCTGAGGATACCAATAACCTATTGTAGTAGTAGTAAGTATATAAGTATGTAACTATGTAATCCGTTGTGTATAGCCTTTAATAAAAACAGTCAACAGTCAGATCTCGTTTGATTCATACGCACCTTGGGCCCAACCATATATGGCGACCCTTGCCAAATATAGACATGGCAACAACGACGGCGCGAAATTAAAATTAAACTAAATATGGTGCCTAAAATTTTTAGTAGTTCTCTCGATTGTGGTGTACGTTATCCTGTATTTGTGGTTTGTGCACATATTTTCGGACGTGGAGATATAACATGTGAATGGCTCTCGTATGCGTCATCATCACGGCGCTGACAAATGAATTATTAAAATTGAAATGGGGAGCCCCAACACGAAACCCACTGAAGAAGTGATTATAGCCCAGAATGGCAATGGTAATTCAGCTGGAGTAGAGCAACTACAGGTACACCTGACCACCAACATTCTGCTCATCATTATCGTGATCATCAAGTGCATCGCGGCATGTGTCTTCGCGGCTAAGTGCTACAAGAATTGCCACCAACAGATGATTCGACGGGAGATCAACAGCGGCTACATGGTCCGATACAGGCGAGAACAGGACGGTAACCCCGAAATACGCGGCGCTACATTGAAAGTTTAGGTTTTTAAGTGGAAATGGATTTTCTTTAAAAGTGTAAGTACTTTAAAATAACAATTATTTGAAGGTGTTATAAGTACATTTAAAACAGTGATTAAAAGTGCACGGAGCTCGGGTGAACATGATACGCGCTGACGAAAAAGGAAAGTGTATGCATTCCAGACATTATTAGAGTGGACAAAACATTTTTAGGGTTCTGTGGTTCAATGTTTATCAATATTTTATTCTTTATTTTACGAAATGATTTTATGTTCATGCGTATATTTTATATCAACTTATTTTTTTTTACATATTATCTTTGTGTGTGAGGTATAGAGTAAACGTCCGTTTTCAGGTTTTAAATATTACTAATGGAATTTGTCGATGTAATATTAGGAAAAATAAGATATCTTTATGACAACTTAGTTAAATTAAATCAAGGTAAAAGAACTGCTGTGGTACTAAACGAGAAGTTAAAGGATGCGAATGATCTTTATAATAAATATAATAAATTATTTAGTTATTAAATAATATAATAATAATAATATAATAATATTTAGTTATTAAATATTAAATAATATTTAGTTGAAACACCTACTGTTAAAATGGAGAAATTTGATTTAAAAACGGCTATTATGCTGTTACCGGAGATGAATGGAGACGAAAATATAACTAAAAAGCTAATTAATTCACTCGAAATGTATAGTGGAATGATTGACAAAACGACGGAACCCATGCTTATCAAATTTGTTCTCACTTCTAGGCTGTCAGAAAGCGCTAAAATGAGGCTTTCCGAAAACTATTCTTCCTGTGTAGAATTAATTCGTGACATGAAAACCCATCTTTTGACACAGAGGTCCAGTAACGCTATCCAACTGGAACTTATGAAAATTCGACAAAATGCCTATACATTAGAGGGATATGGTAAGAAGATAGAAAGAAAAATGAAAATGTAGAAGACCCGATTCTTAGAAACCCTTCGAATTCGAACGATAGGACTGATCACCCTAGAATTGTAGAGTTGCTAAGAAAACCGAATGATAGTATAGAGTTGTTACTTACAGAAGAAGTATGAACAGATCCTTATTTTCGACATAAAGTGTGTTAACAAGAACTAACAATGAATCCCTCAACCTCAAGAAAAACTCCCGAGCCCGCAAGTACCAAGAGAAAGAATGAAGACCTTCTAGTAGATCCGGACACATTAAAACCGATAGAAGATGCAAAGAAACCAAAGGTAGATCTAAACCCAAGTAAGAAATACCACTGTCTGAAAGCAATAGTTACTATGCATGAAAAATTGATAGAAAAAGTCTTTGGAGGCAATAGGTATAGAGATGGGACAGAGATGGATGTAGATGTGGCCCCTGTGGATGTCAGGAAGGAGGTCGCTTTCAATATAACGGTGGGTAACCATATCACTAGTATTATTTTCACCGCACACAATGTTGCAAGACAACAAGTTAAGAACAGAGAGACAAATATGATAAAGAAGACTGAAAAGACCTCCTTCAAAATACATTACAACGGGGCGGACTATCCCATTTCGAATGAGGAAGTATCCAATTTATGGATGACATGTACCAAGGAAAACAATCTGGAGTACAAAGACTTTTCTATGGAGGACGAGGCGAACTGGTACGGGACGATGGGACCATACTTGGATATGTTTTCAGCATATGCCCTCCGCGTCAACGAACTCAGACTTGGGCACAATAACATGCCAATAACCAAAGTTGACGGAATACATAAGAGCTTTCCTGTCGCCAAGTATGGTCTCTCAGGTGCGCATCACGTCCTCCTTGAGGGCACCTCGTTTCCACCAGAGAGAAGGTCCTCCATCGTGCAGAGTCTGGGTCCTATGACCGCATGGATTTGCATGCTCAGGAGTGAAGGAATATATAGGAAAAAATCCTCAACCGCGGTGAAGAGAGCTATGTCGCATCTACCTTGTATAGACGATTTGATTGAAATAACCAAAAACACGAAGCAAGCTTCGGAGATAGCGACAATAACCACCCTAGTTGCGGAAACTTTACTTGTAACAACTTCACGCCAGGCAACCAGGATGTTTTTCCCGCTGACCATCTTTACTGCTGTGTGGAACGCCCATGAAGATAAAAGAGAGTTCTGCAAATTCTTTAGCACAACGGATTACATAGTTACATACTTATATACTTACTACTACTACACTATCAAATGTATCTTCCATTGCCATGGTTCTGGAAAATTTTCTCGAACTTCCTACTTTCTTGTGCATCTTCGCTCAAGAGTCCTATTGCTATACTACTATTCTGCACTATTTCATAGCCATGGATTAATATCTTATGTAGTGTAGTAGGCATGTTGAATCAAGGATATTCATCCACGAAGCGAGCAGCTGTCTCATGGCAGAATTCACGAAATTTTTCGATGTTTATTTTATGTCCAGAAGCTAATACAATCAATACCCTGAGGGTAACATTGCTTCTTTGCTTCCGTAATAATTTCGTAAGGAGGGTAAAGATTACAACCCATGTCCAGTGCAGACTTACGCAATGCGTTGTACTGAAATTTTGTAAGATTGTTTTCAATCACCAAGGACAAAGCTTTATCTGGTGTATAGGTGTCGTGTCGAGGTTCCTTTGTTTTTGTTTCAGTTCCCAAGGAAACGCTTTTCACTAGCTTGGCTTTAGCCACTTTTCCAGACTCACGGTACTTCATTTGGGTAGCAAACGCTAACTGCTCAAGAGTCAATGTTTTTCGTACATGTTCAGTTTTTTGTCTTTTAGTACGTTCGGCGCACCCTACGAAATCTTTGACTGGTCGACCAGTCGAGCCACTACTCTTTCGCTTAGGATTTGGTACAGAAAAGGTCACGTAAAAAGCAAACCAATCAGGGTTGCTTTGATTACAACGTTCGAAGTTTATACCAGATTTTTCAAGCTTTTGTTTATATGTGTATATGATCTTACTCAAAAGACTCCTAGTGTCCTTTGATAGTTCTGGTAATTTTAATACATTCTTGACCTTGTTACACAAATCTTCCATTCTAGTGGTACTATTCTTGTACTTTGACTCACGATAATAGTTCACAAGAGTCAATCTGCTTAAGCATATTTCTTCATTTGAACACCCTGTAAATAATAAAAAAGTTACGTTATACGTGATTATCCTAGAGAAACATTAAAGTGTATGTGTTTTAAAAGCCGGTACACATGATTACAATTGCAGTTTCGGCAAATAAAAATGAAATACTTGAAACAATAAGTATTTTGTCTTAATAGATAATTTGATCAAACTAGCGACTTCTATTTATAAAATTACTAACTTTGTTTGAGCGTCGCATTCGGTCGCATCTGATTTAACTTTTACATAATAAACTGATAACCAATGAGTGCAATGAAAGTTATTTCAATGAATGAAATGACAAGAAATGCTACTTTTTATATAGTTGAAGTGTTTTTATAAATAAAATCAAGACAATTTCAATAAAATAGGTACAAAACAGTGACTGCACTTTAAATTGTATAGATACAAGATTAAATAATCAAAATGTATTACCTTTTGCAGCAGAATTCATAATGAAACACCAACAACCACACCAAGATAATGGAAATAAATGTAACGCAAAATCACCTTCTATCTGAGAAAAACACATTCGCCGTTTAACAAGTCAAACTTTGAACTGATCATGCGCCTGTTTGATAACTCAAAAACGGCCGGGGCAAGCGCAGGTAGACGGCCTATTCCTTTGTTATGCCGACAACAACAATTAAAAACCGGTTTCATTAACTTCAATAATTTACATTAATGCCAGCTTTTACTAATTTCCCGCCTGTGTACGACGGCTAAACTACAGTCTCGGGTCTGTGCGGATGCTCTTTGGTGGCCGCAGGAGATTCTCCATGAATCTTCCACCACTAAGAGGCGCACAAGGGGCTGTACTGGGAGACCCAGAAAACACCAAGGATCCTAGCTCGAAGGATGTTGAAATCGAGATGGAAACTCAGCTCACAGATGAAGAGTCCAAAGCCCCGGAGGATCCAGGTGGATTGGACATTCTCGACGAGCTCACTGCAAGGCTAACTGTCAGTGGAGAGGAAAGGTCTAATGATGGGTTCGACTTCCTCCCCAACAAAATTTAAAATATCAAAGCAAACCTCCACCATAGTGAGACTGGGACTAGCCAGTTTTATAATTGATGGAGTACAAATCAGCCGGCCATTGCTCTTCTTCAAGAGCCTTGGATAAGGGACGGCAAAATACATGGACTATCTAACAATGCAGGTAAGTTACAAGCAATGGAGGACTCTCCAAGTTCCTGTATTTTACTCCCAAATAATCTGATGTCACATTCACTCACTGAGTTTGGTTGCAGAGACATGTGCACTACAAATAAGCGCCTCACACTTTGAAACAAGCAGGGATGTTGGGTTTGCCTCTGTATACATGCACGAAGAGGAAGAACCTCCGCCTGTTAAGCATTGCAAGCTCCCGGCTTACTGCGAAGCTAAAAAACTGGAGGTCAGTATTGGTGCTGACTCCAACGCTCATCACACTCTATGGGGTATGAAGAAAAACAATGACAGAGGAGTGACGGACAGTCCCCTGTGCAGAGCATGCATGGAGACTGAGGAGACAGCTGTGCATGTTCTCTTGCAGTGCGAGGAAACAGCTACCTATATGCGAATGCACTTCGGTGGAGCTGCTGGGAGTGAGCTGAAAACGCTTGTCGCAAACACATTTTTACAATTTCAGATTTAAAATTATATGACTCAAATGATAATAAACCGTGACAATGAAAAGAAGTGCACTCATTTTACAAATGATATATAACCTGCCGAAACGAGTAAGTATACTTAGCTATAGTTCGTTCATTACAAAGTCAATCGATTGTTTAAAGTAATCATAATATTATTATTTACATACCTTATAATAATCATTAAAATATCATTTTGTCTCAGCAACGTTTGTATGAACACGAAGCAAACTCTAAAAATGTGCCAACTGAACATTCTGACGTAAGTTTAAAAACCAACTTGTTAAAGTTTTATTATATATATGTATTGTTTAATTACTGTGTAGTCAACTTTTTTTAATATTAATATTTTTTCAGTGCAATGAATTTATCGAAGAAAAAGACAAGGACGAAGTTACATCATCTCATCACAGAGCACGTTCCAGAAGCAACAACTCATCGTCATCATCATCTTCTTCGTCATCGTCGACATCTTCTTCTTCCACAAAAAATTCTGGTAAACGTATAAGTCAGAAACGTGTATCTTATAGACAATCACCAATAAATACATGCGAAAGCGATGCTCGGTCGGCGGTCGGTGCGTCGGTTTAATTGTAGCTATTCGATATCCCAATTAGAGGGCAAGGCCCAATTGTCTTGCTCTCTCAGGAAATTTGATAAGTGGGGGTCCGTTAAGGACTCCTTAAAAACAAAAAACATTCTACTGCTATCAAAAACGCTCAGGGTAGAATCGTGCTACTTACATACTCCGATACCTATGAAACTGCATACTCCTAATCAACCTAATTCGGCCGACAACAAACACATTGCACAACCGGATGATCCACGTCAGCACTTTTACCTTACCTTATCGTTTTATATTTGTTATAATAATTAAATTCTGTTCTAGATTCACTAGTGCAATTTATAAATAAGATTTTTAATAAATATTAATTTAGTAAATTGTTTTTTTTTTGCCCTGCTGCGCAGATCGTATTTTGCTTAACACGATTGATATCAGACATCCAGTTTTCGTGCACTACAGAGGTTGCGAAACCTGGTAGCTGCCATGACGGGTTTGGCACTGAATAGCTTTCTTCTGGGGCTAATAAACCCCAGCTTCTCCCATATTGTGAGATGTCGCAACCCTAAATCAACAAACGACGCGATCACGCGATTTTACAGGAGCAACTTTTCAATCTAACAAAATTAGACATTTTTATCACTCTATTTATTTATACTCATTTTATTTATTATTATTAACAACAAAAATTCCAATTGTGGAGGTAGACGGACATTAGTTGAAACGCCAGTCTTCCCGTAACCACGGCCTATGCAACTGGGTTGAACCGTCGGATGATATAAAGGCATATTTATATATTTATTAATTAATATAACATAATTGACCAAAAGCCCAAAATTATACCAAAAGTGCAATAGGCAAAGCAAGGGCATAGCACCAACGAGAGTTACAAAATACTACCTGTAGAGGCACACATTATGTATGTATATATGTGTGCGTAACGCTACATATGAAGATGACGTCGTATTGACCTAGATTGTATTTTAATGTAACTAGAAATAAGAGTCACTTCTGGAATGTAATGAACAATAAACGTAACGTATTAAAGCTAAATCATCCTATCTCTCATTTATGTTTGACATACAGTAACTAAATGCTACAAGCTAGAGTTAGGACGCCCACGTGCGAAGTGAAATGAGCTAAATGAGCGTATACAAAAATCAACAGAGAAAAGTTAAATCATGTTATTGCAGCAGGCAATATGTGTAAACAAGATATTTGTGACTTATGCAAGATAGACACCAATAATATTCCTAAACATATGTATTACCCAATACAAAATTGGACGTGTCACCAAGAGCAACGGAGTCCCAGAGACTTCTTACTGGCCAAGGGAGGCGAATCTCCTAAGAAACGAGGAAGCTGCGCCAAGGCCTCCGCGTCAGCTCAAACTTCCATACACAAATAATGTTTATATTTTCCTTTTTTAAAAGATTTTATGTAAATATATTTCTTTGTCTGATGTGAACATACGAAGTGTAAATATGTGCTAAAAATACTTAGATTTTTATAAGGTATTCTATTTTTAATTAATATTTAGCGTAGCTTAAGTTTAATGTATAGTCATGTAAATGAATTGTGTACTGTAATTATTTGGGTGTTTGTATTTAGATGTCTCACTTTGGCCTTGGAAATAGGCAGACAAGCACTTGAACAGGAGGCTCGGATGAATGTTCTACTACAAACACTGAGGCCAGGGTGAACCTTCTCGCCTCCACGTCACAAACTGGGGCTCGAGCAAATCCTCTCCCCTCGACCAAACACAAGGGAGGTAGTAGAACCAACAGGATGGTGCCAACCAACCAAAGGGCTCTTCTACTATCACCCTTTCTAACAAAAGAGCTCGACTTGATGACACCTTGTCACCAAGAGGAGAGCACAAAATAAGGAGGGTCGGTGTCGGGGAACAAGTTCCGGCGATGTCATATGCCAGTGCAACTCAGCCTTAACCTAGCCATTGCCTCCAAAAACGGCCAGATTTCAGAGAATGTAGCCAAAGAAATCAAACTACACCTGCACAAGTTCATAGTAGAGCAAGCCCTCAAGTGGGAAAACTGTGCCAAGTTTGTGGGTAAGCCTGTCCTTACGGACGGAGCCCTACAACTATGGTGTCAAGACCAGGCTACTGCCATGTGGGTACGTGAGAAGGTACCCACCCTTGAGGTAGCATAGAAAGAAAATCTTGTTGTGAAACTGCAACGAGAGCTAGCACCCAGAACCGTATCTGATACCAGTCGATGAGGAGGCAAAGGACTCTGCTAGCACTATAGCTCGAATCCCGCACTGTTCAAACCCTTGGGCTAGGGTTGCGGAATGGCAACTTCTAACTTGCAAGTGGCAGAACATGAAACATTTCATTATCTTCACAATACCTGAGCATCTCATACCAACGCTGATCGAGAAGAACCGACGCACACAGGCGGAAAATCAGTAAAAGCTGGCATATATAAACTTATTTTTGTTCGAACGTGTTTTATTTTTTATAGTAAATGTTTGGTCTAGAGTTACTAAGTACTACTATTGTGTAAAAATGTAATATACAATATAGAGGGTGTTAAAAAAATATGTTCCCAGCAGGTGTTTAAAAATTTTTTTCCAAACAATACAATATGTGCTGACATTGTAGAATACAGAAAAATCTGTATAAAAAGGGGTTCCTTTAGTACTTAACAGTGAATGTAGTGAAATAAAACTACGTAGATTTATGATCAGACTGTTATAGCGAAATAAAAAAATAATAAAAATATGAACAGTTTAATTTAATTAAATACTACGCTACATTTTATCTAATAAACTTAACTCTTGTTGGGAAAAAGACAAACCGGTCTTTGGTGTTAACATTCGAAGGCCACTTAAATAGGGATCTGAGGATACCAATAACCTATTGTAGTAGTAGAAAGTATATAAGTATGTAACTATGTAATCCGTTGTGTAAAACATTTAATAAAAGAACAGTCAACAGTCAGATCTCGTTTGATTCATACGCACCTTGGGCCCAAGGTTATATGGCGACCCTTGCCAAATATAGACATGGCAACAACGACGGCGCGAAATTAAAATTAAATAATGTTCAAGTAATAAGTAAACTAGTGAAAAATGTGGTGCCTAACATTTTTAGTAGTTCTCTCGATTGTGGTGTACGTTATCCTGTATTTGTGGTTTGTGCACATATTTTCGGGCGTGGAGATATAACATGTGAATGGCTCTCGTATGCATCATCATCACGGCGCTGACAAATGAATTATTAAAATTGAAATGGGGAGCACCAACACGAAACCCACTGAAGAAGTGATTATAGCCCAGAATGGCAATGGTAATTCAGCTGGAATAGAGCAACTACAGGTACACCTGACCACCAACATTCTGCTCATCATTATCGTGATCATCATGTGCATCGCGGCATGTGTCTTCGCGGCTAAGTGCTACAAGAATTGCCACCAACAGATGATTCGCCGGGAGATCAACAGCGGCTACATGGTCCGATACAGGCGAGAACAGGACGGTAACCCAGAAGTATGCGGCGCTACATTGAAAGTTTAGGTTTTTAAGTGGAAATGGATTTTCTTTAAAAGTGTAAGTACTTTAAAATAACAATTATTTGAAGGTGTTATAAGTACATTTAAAACAGTGATTAAAAGTGCACGGAGCTCGGGTGAACATGATACGCGCTGACGAAAAAGGAAAGTGTATGCATTCCAGACATTATTAGTGTGGACAAAACATTTTTAGGGTTCAATGTTTATCAATATTTTATTCTTTATTTTACGAAATGATTTTATGTTCATGCGTATATTTTATATCAACTTATTTTTTTTACATATTATCTTTGTGTGTGAGGTATAGAGTAAACGTCCGTTTTCAGGTTTTAAATATTACTAATGGAATTTGTCGATGTAATATTAGGAAAAATAAGATATCTTTATGACAACTTAGTTAAATTAAATCAAGGTAAAAGAACTGCTGTGGTACTAAACGAGAAGTTAAAGGATGCGAATGATCTTTATAATAAATATAATAAATTATTTAGTTATTAAATAATATAATAATAATAATATAATAATATTTAGTTATTAAATATTAAATAATATTTAGTTGAAACACCTACTGTTAAAATGGAGAAATTTGATTTAAAAACGGCTATTATGCTGTTACCGGAGATGAATGGAGACGAAAATATAACTAAAAAGCTAATTAATTCACTCGAAATGTATAGTGGAATGATTGACAAAACGACGGAACCCATGCTTATCAAATTTGTTCTCACTTCTAGGCTGTCAGAAAGCGCTAAAATGAGGCTTTCCGAAAACTATTCTTCCTGTGTAGAATTAATTCGTGACATGAAAACCCATCTTTTGACACAGAGGTCCAGTAACGCTATCCAACTGGAACTTATGAAAATTCGACAAAATGCCTATATATTAGAGGAATATGGTAAGAAGACAGAAAGAAAAATGAAAATGTAGAAGACCCGATTCTTAGAAACCCTTCGAATTCGAACGATAGGACTGATCACCCTAGAATTGTAGAGTTGCTAAGAAAACCGAATGATAGTATAGAGTTGTTACTTACAGAAGAAGTATGAACAGATCCTTATTTTCGACATAAAGTGTGTTAACAAGAACTAACAATGAATCCCTCAACCTCAAGAAAAACTCCCGAGCCCGCAAGTACCAAGAGAAAGAATGAAGACCTTCTAGTAGATCCGGACACATTAAAACCGATAGAAGATGCAAAGAAACCAAAGGTAGATCTAAACCCAAGTAAGAAATACCACTGTCTGAAAGCAATAGTTACTATGCATGAAAAATTGATAGAAAAAGTCTTTGGAGGCAATAGGTATAGAGATGGGACAGAGATGGATGTAGATGTGGCCCCTGTGGATGTCAGGAAGGAGGTCGCTTTCAATATAACGGTGGGTAACCATATCACTAGTATTATTTTCACCGCACACAATGTTGCAAGACAACAAGTTAAGAACAGAGAGACAAATATGATAAAGAAGACTGAAAAGACCTCCTTCAAAATACATTACAACGGGGCGGACTATCCCATTTCGAATGAGGAAGTATCCAATTTATGGATGACATGTACCAAGGAAAACAATCTGGAGTACAAAGACTTTTCTATGGAGGACGAGGCGAACTGGTACGGGACGATGGGACCATACTTGGATATGTTTTCAGCATATGCCCTCCGCGTCAACGAACTCAGACTTGGGCACAATAACATGCCAATAACCAAAGTTGACGGAATACATAAGAGCTTTCCTGTCGCCAAGTATGGTCTCTCAGGTGCGCATCACGTCCTCCTTGAGGGCACCTCGTTTCCACCAGAGAGAAGGTCCTCCATCGTGCAGAGTCTGGGTCCTATGACCGCATGGATTTGCATGCTCAGGAGTGAAGGAATATATAGGAAAAAATCCTCAACCGCGGTGAAGAGAGCTATGTCGCATCTACCTTGTATAGACGATTTGATTGAAATAACCAAAAACACGAAGCAAGCTTCGGAGATAGCGACAATAACCACCCTAGTTGCGGAAACTTTACTTGTAACAACTTCACGCCAGGCAACCAGGATGTTTTTCCCGCTGACCATCTTTACTGCTGTGTGGAACGCCCATGAAGATAAAAGAGAGTTCTGCAAATTCTTTAGCACAACGGATTACATAGTTACATACTTATATACTTACTACTACTACACTATCAAATGTATCTTCCATTGCCATGGTTCTGGAAAATTTTCTCGAACTTCCTACTTTCTTGTGCATCTTCGCTCAAGAGTCCTATTGCTATACTACTATTCTGCACTATTTCATAGCCATGGATTAATATCTTATGTAGTGTAGTAGGCATGTTGAATCAAGGATATTCATCCACGAAGCGAGCAGCTGTCTCATGGCAGAATTCACGAAATTTTTCGATGTTTATTTTATGTCCAGAAGCTAATACAATCAATACCCTGAGGGTAACATTGCTTCTTTGCTTCCGTAATAATTTCGTAAGGAGGGTAAAGATTACAACCCATGTCCAGTGCAGACTTACGCAATGCGTTGTACTGAAATTTTGTAAGATTGTTTTCAATCACCAAGGACAAAGCTTTATCTGGTGTGTAGGTGTCGTGTCGAGGTTCCTTTGTTTTTGTTTCAGTTCCCAAGGAAACGCTTTTCACTAGCTTGGCTTTAGCCACTTTTCCAGACTCACGGTACTTCATTTGGGTAGCAAACGCTAACTGCTCAAGAGTCAATGTTTTTCGTACATGTTCAGTTTTTTGTCTTTTAGTACGTTCGGCGCACCCTTCGAAATCTTTGACTGGTCGACCAGTCGAGCCACTACTCTTTCGCTTAGGATTTGGTACAGAAAAGGTCACGTAAAAAGCAAACCAATCAGGGTTGCTTTGATTACAACGTTCGAAGTTTATACCAGATTTTTCAAGCTTTTGTTTATATGTGTATATGATCTTACTCAAAAGACTCCTAGTGTCCTTTGATAGTTCTGGTAATTTTAATACATTCTTGACCTTGTTACACAAATCTTCCATTCTAGTGGTACTATTCTTGTACTTTGACTTACGATAATAGTTCACAAGAGTCAATCTGCTTAAGCATATTTCTTCATTTGAACACCCTGTAAATAATAAAAAAGTTACGTTATACGTGATTATCCTAGAGAAACATTAAAGTGTATGTGTTTTAAAAGCCGGTACACATGATTACAATTGCAGTTTCGGCAAATAAAAATGAAATACTTGAAACAATAAGTATTTTGTCTTAATAGATAATTTGATCAAACTAGCGACTTCTATTTATAAAATTACTAACTTTGTTTGAGCGTCGCATTCGGTCGCATCTGATTTAACTTTTACATAATAAACTGATAACCAATGAGTGCAATGAAAGTTATTTCAATGAATGAAATGACAAGAAATGCTACTTTTTATATAGTTGAAGTGTTTTTATAAATAAAATCAAGACAATTTCAATAAAATAGGTACAAAACAGTGACTGCACTTTAAATTGTATAGATACAAGATTAAATAATCAAAATGTATTACCTTCTGCAGCAGAATTCATAATGAAACACCAACAACCACACCAAGATAATGGAAATAAATGTAACGCAAAATCACCTTCTATCTGAGAAAAACACATTCGCCGTTTAACAAGTCAAACTTTGAACTGATCATGCGCCTGTTTGATAACTCAAAAAGGGCCGGGGCAAGCGCAGGTAGACGGCCTATTCCTTTGTTATGCCGACAACAACAATTAAAAACCTGTTTCATTAACTTCAATAATTTACATTAATGCCAGCTTTTACTAATTTCCCGCCTGTGTACGACGGCTAAACTACAGTCTCGGTACTGTGCGGATGCTCTTTGGTGGCCGCAGGAGATTCTCCATGAATCTTCCACCACTAAGAGGCGCACAAGGGGCTGTACTGGGAGACCCAGAAAACACCAAGGATCCTAGCTCGAAGGATGTTGAAATCGAGATGGAAACTCAGCTCACAGATGAAGAGTCCAAAGCCCCGGAGGATCCAGGTGGATTGGACATTCTCGACGAGCTCACTGCAGGGCTAACTGTCAGTGGAGAGGATAGATCTAATGATGGGTTCGACTTCCTCCCCAACACAATTTAGAACTAACCAAGCAAACCTCCACAATAGTGAGGCCGGGACTAGCCAGTTTTATAATTGGTGGAGTACAAATCAGCCGGCCATTGCTCTTTTTCAAGAGCCTTGGATAAGGGACGGCAAAATACACGGACTATCTAACATATAATATTATATGTATATATATATATATATATATGTGTGGATATGTATAGATGTATTTGTGGTGTCTGTTTGTGTATGTATGCATATGAGCATACATTATAATATGATAATTCAAATAAACGTATCTGTTATTGGATGTTATATATATACGCGGCCATTTATTTGATATATACGCGGCCGTTTATTTGTGTATGGTAGTTGCTTTACGAATGTAATATGATTGTGTCTATGAATTGTATGTGTATTTTGAATTGTCTTGTTTAGCCGAGATCAACAAGTAGATGACGAAATTGTTTCAACTCATTGCCTAGCAAATATTTGTAATTGTAAATGTTCATTGATTTGTGTAATACTCTCGTAAGAATGTCCTGTAATTGGCTACTTTTAATGGCTTCTTAGTTTTAAGTTCTTGAACTGTTATTTTGCTGTTGGATGTCTTAATAAATAAATAAATAAACACTGCAGGTAAGTTACAAGCAATGGAGGACTCTCCAAGAGCCTGTATTTTACTCCCAAATAATCTGATATCACATTCACTCACAGAGTTTGGTTGCAGAGACATGTGTGCTGTACAAATAAGCGCCTCATACTTTGAAACAAGCAGAGATATTGTGGTTGCCTCTGTATACATGCACGAAGAGGAAGAACCTCCGCCTGTTAACCTTTGCAAGCTCCTGGCTTACTGCGAAGCTAAAAAACTGGAGGTCAGTATTGGTGCTGACTCCAACGCTCATCACACTCTATGGGGTATGAAGAAAAACAATGACAGAGGAGTGACGGACAGTCCCCTGTGCAGAGCATGCATGGAGACTGAGAAGACAGCTGTGCATGTTCTCTTGCAGTGCGAGGAAACAGCTACCTATAGGCGAATGCACTTCGGTGAAGCTGCTGGGAGTGAGCTGAAAACGCTTGTCGCAAACACCAAAGGCCTTCTGGGATACTTTGGGGAGCTGGGGTGGTTTGAGTGACCTTCATCTCAATACGCAAAATAGGCGCTAGTCGTCGAGTTGCGGACACTAAACCGGCTTCTATCTATCTATGTCTCACTTTTCGGACAGCGTTCAGAGGTTATATGTAGAGCGATGCCACATCGCTGATGGACAGCGAGACGTGGAAGGAGACAAAGGGACTGACGAACAAACTGCAAGTGTTCGTCAACAAATGCCTGAGGTTTATACCTCGCATATTCTGGCCGAACACTATCAGCAACGAGGATCTATGGAAGCGATGCCACCAAGTCCCAATCAACCGTGAAATCGCTCAGCGTAAGTGGAAGTGGATAGGGCACACACTCCGAAGACCGGAGGACAACATCGCCAGGGCAGCATTCACATGGAGGCCGCGCGGGAGCAGACGCCCAGGCCGGCCGGCGCACACCTGTCAGCACATAGTCGACGCTGAGTTGAGGGCAGCTGGGTTGAGTTGGAGGGATGCGGAGCGCAAGGCACAGGACAGGAGCGGTTGGCGATGTCTCACGAAGGCCCTTTGTACCACTGGGGTACCATAGGATGGCAACAACAACAATTATTTATTATTTGGGTGTTTGTATTTAGATGTCTCACTTTTCGGACGGCGCGAGTTGTTCGGAGGTTTTTGAGCCACTTTTGTAGTCAACCACGTTATTTCAAGGGCCAAAGAGGATTAAGCATACACGTAGGTCGTGTTCATAAGAACTGGGGCCTTACTTCACTAATCCATTGTAGGCACAATATTACTTCAGTATCGATACAGCAATACTTCAGTGGCCGTAACTTGACACGTTTGGCACTCCGCTAACAAATTTAGGCCACTGAAGCGCTTCAGTATCGATGCAGTAATACTTCAGTGACCGTAATTTGTCACTCCTGGAGCTCAGGTGCACATGATCGACACACAGAATGCACACATTTAAACTAAACTCAGTTTCGGAAGTGTGGCGGCCGAAATATAGGAACATCAACGACAAAAATCAATCAGACTTTTTTAGTGATAAGCGCACTGTATTTTTCAATAATTGAAACACTGACCCCTTATTTTCTTAAAACCCCAAAACCAGCATTAAAATTAAGGCAAGCCCGTATTATTACCACAAAAGCTGAACAAAACTACATAGAAGTAAAACTGAATTTTACAGGACTATCATTCAAAAGTGAGATTCGGAAGAAACAAAATTTACCGGATGAATTAACTCTAAACCCCTTATACAATAGCAATAGAGATGACTGTTGGCAAAAAGGTCAATCTGATAAATCTCAGTAAATACCTGAGTTCTGCTGAAAACAAAGAATATTACAGACAGCTTTGTGGTGATGTAAATGATGGTGTGGACACTGTAGAAGTAGATGAAGATGATAATAGTGATGGGTGTGAAGAATGATCATCTTCATCTACAGTGAAAATCCTGTAATAAATACTTTCCTTAGTTTATGCATACATAAATAAGTACTCATAGTTTGTAAGTGAAGGATTTTTATAATTTTTGATATTACTTTATAAGTGAATTCACACTGTTCTTTTATATTTCTAAAAAAATAAAACAAACATTTAGTTCAGGTTAAAAGTGAGTTTTACTTAATTTCTTCCTAAATTCACTCATTTTTTTTTCATTTTATTGTAAAAACCACCTATATGTCACATTTTTACCAGTTCTTCTGGAAAAACCACCATAGTCAAACTTATTTTTGCTAAAAACTCTATTAAATAAATGTTGGAATTAACAATTCTAATTCGAATAAGTTTTCTAAATCTTTTAATGACTTGTCCATAATCTACTAACAGCCGGTTTCTCGTACGCCAATCAAATCTGACCAGAGATTAACTAATAACTAACGGGTTGCTGGAAACAAAATCAATGACTTGTCAAATCAATGCAAGCTGACAACTTGTCAAAGTCTGATCAAAATCATTTTTGTATCGAAATTGGGTTTCTCAAAACTATATCAAACTGTCAACCATTTGTTGACAAACCGATGACTAACCCAAAAATAATCATATATTTTCGGCTTGTTATTCCTCGTTGTATTCGGATTTTGAGTAGTTTATTGCAAAAGTTCAGTAAAATGTCAGACCTGAGCTCGTCGGATGTTACCATCTAGTCATCAAGTGAAGAGGAAGTGGTGCCGATTCCGCAGTTAAGGAGATTTCGCCCAAGGATGAATTCCATGGATTCTTTGGACAAATTCTTTGCTCGGTTCAGAGTGACAAAGGAAGTGATGAACAATCTGACTGAGCTCCTGGGCCATATACTAATACCAACTACGCATAGAAACCGGTCCATAAGTGCTGTGGAACATGTAATGTTGACAGTGCAGTTTTATGCATCAGGAGTATTCCAAATAACTGTTGCTGACAACATTAGGGTCCACAAATCCACGCAGCAGCAGCCTGCAGAGTTATTTTTAAAGTCTCAAAAGAGATAGCCAAACTAAGGCCACAATTCATAAAAATGCCGACAACAGCAGAGAGAACATCAGTTCGAAATGCATTTTTTGCAATTGCTGGCTTTCCAAATACCATCGGAGCGACTACGAGCGACGGAGACTGCACACAAATTAAAATACAGTTACCTGGAGACCCCACAGATGAAATGTTTAGAAATAGGAAGGGGTACTTCCACTTAAACACCCAGGCAGTGTGTGATGCATCTCTGCGCATAAGAGATATTGTCTGCAGGTGGCCTGGTTCAGTACATGACACCACCATCTTCAATGATTGTCCTTTGCGTGCTGACTTTGAAGCAGGTTAATATAATTTTATTTAACATTGTGACTTCCTTCAATGTGTGTTCATAATGAATATGTACCTAGACTGGTTAGATTTTCATGTAACCAGTGTATTCTTTTTTGCAGGTGTGTAAGGAAATGACGTGTTAGTTGGTGATAGTGGTTATCCTTGCAGACGATATCTATTAACACCATTTCTGCAGCCAGACACACCTAGCCAGGAAGCTTTCAATAAGGCCTAGATTGCTACACGTAATCCTATCGAACGCTGTTTTGATGCGTTGAAGCGAAGGTTTCCTTGTTTGGCAATGGGTTTGTGTGTTAAATTAGAAAATGCAATGAATATTGTAGTAGCTTGTGCAGTTTTACACAATATTGCCTTGGAAAACAACAACATGCTAGAGTCAGATCTAGATGCCCCAGACCTAGATGCAACTGTTGATGAAAATCAATTTAATGATGTTCAAGATGGTCATCATTTTGCAGTCCGCAATGCCTTACTTTTGACCCACTTCAACCAGTAATTTATTACTGCTGAATTGAAATGGTAAGAATATTTTTATTCATGATTATTTTGATAGGCTGCCTTACCTTCTAAATTTACATAAATGAAATTACTTGTTTTCTTTTAACTAAAAATATAATACACATTTGCCTTTTTGACATATTTCTTTGGCTCTTGTAAAACTTAAACTACAACTAATATAATGTTGGTTTCCAGCATAAGGTAGCTTTTAATGTAGCTAAAAACCAGCAACATGGGAAGTTGTGTGTGTTGTTCAGTACAAAGTCTAAGCACACTTGTAACTTACCTGCCTAGCCGGTTTCCAGCGACATCAAAAGTGAGCTTACTTCCTTAAGATGAAATTACTAATCCAAATTATAACTATTATGAAACAATATTTACAATCATACGTATTATTATCCTAATTTTAATTATTTCTATCTATACTATTCCTTCTGCAAACGGGACATTTCAATTTGTTTTATTTTGAGCTCCATTGCTACTAGCCTTTCTTTTTCTGAAATAGCAGCAGTTTCTAGTTTTTTTAAGTAGACGTTTTTCAATCAATCAATCACAACCCAAATCAAACTACGTCCAAAATGCTTCGAGAAACACGTGAATTGTCAACAATCTGTTGACAACTGTCAAATTGTCAGC
Source organism: Leucoptera coffeella (assembly GCA_030578115.1). Classification (NCBI taxonomy): domain Eukaryota; kingdom Metazoa; phylum Arthropoda; class Insecta; order Lepidoptera; family Lyonetiidae; genus Leucoptera; species Leucoptera coffeella. Next base: position 74,313 of record JAMBLF010000859.1, on the reverse strand, counting down.
CAACAAATGATTTGATTGGCGTACGAGAAACCGGCTGTAAATCTTTTATCGACAAGTACAGTCCTAATTTTTGAAGTTCTAAACGACAGGGTAACCGGCCCCAAACCGACGGAACACATTCAACTGAATCTTTTATCGATAAGTACAGTTCTAATTCTCGTAGTTCTAACCGACAGAGACCGGTGTTACGCGCTTATTGTGTTAATAAAATGAATCCCACCGAAGCTACCGAACCAATGGACCTCACCCCAATGGAATCTCAAAACCCACCAAGTTCTTGAAATATTTGGCTCTGAGACTACATATACATTTTGTCTATTAGCTTATGGTAGGTTACCATGGTTACGTGCTTATTATTTTTCTCTGTCACTCTTATAAAAATATTCTACAGTTAAGTTCTTGAATATATTTTCCTTTTACACAAATACTGTTTCAATAGCTTCAATACGATCACATTCCAATACAAGTTTGCCCCAAAGTTATGCTAATGTAGCAACAAACGGACAGTTCCCCAAAAAAGACCAAGCCATTGTAATCGATTCCATCGAAGGAATAACGCTCAACGAATATTTGCAAGCCCTCGCGATAGTCACTCCGCCGACAACGATTCGGTTCATGTCTTGGATTTCAAACGAGCGGGTTAAGATTGGACCACAACCCATTTACCCCTTCCTCAGCAAATAGCATTAGATATCAATAGACGTCAGTACATTTTAGTGAATAAGCATATTAATATTATATAAACGATAGATTTTAAGTTAATTAATTATTATTGTACTAGCCTAGCTGTAATGATTGTCGTTTATAAATAAAGTATAATAAATAAAGTCATTTTTATACCTATTCTTAAAACGTATCTCTTAATTAGCGCATATGCTTCTTCCTTGACTCTAAGAAAACAGTTGATAAGTTAATCGAAGAGAAAAAGTTCATTGAAATAAAGGAAAGGTTGCTACTCATTCGACTTTTATTAACGCGTAATAAGAGAATAGTGTTATCGAATGTTTGCCCCGTAATACCTCATTACGTTCTGGAGTTCAGATTAAAGGAACTAAACTTCCATCTGTGAAAGTGGGTGGATCAGACCCCAGGATCTCACACATACTAAGCTTTCGAAGACAACTCTGTTCGCTACCCCTGAAGATGAAATAATAACATAACATATATTTGGACATTATTACACCAATTGAACTAGCCCCTTAGTAAGTTCATTTAAGACTTGTGTTAAGGGTACTAGTCAACGTATATTTAAGAAATGTATACATATTATATAAAGATAAAGACATATATAATCAACGACCAGACTGGAAAGCAGTAGAAAAACGTAGTTCTTAACCCTGCCTACACCGGGAATCGAACCCGGGACCTCACGTTTAGCGTTCCGGCGGCTAACCGATCGCGCGATCGTTAAAAAATAATACTACCTGACTCCAAGTGACATACGAGGAAACAAACTACTGGATTCATGTCTCAAAAGGTCTGAAAAGTTTTGCCTGCCATTGTGAAGGTCATTTGGCCAGAAGCTGTCCTTCTAACTCTGAAAGAAACAACGAACAAGTAAAGGAAAACACCCAGACCGAAGATGCATCCAAGACCTTGGAAAAACCGATAGAAATACCAGAACCACTGGGCAATGACATGCACATGTAGGATTTAATAACTTGTATAAGTTCCTTTTCTCTTTTTTTTTCTTAATTTCCTGTCTGTGTATGTCAATGTGTTTCTATGAATAAACCTTACTATTATTATTATTAACCTGAAATTCCTAAGGGCACCAAAAGGCTACACTCTCCTACGACATCAAACTTATCTCAATCGGTAACCTCTAAGCCTATGGCTGCTCCTGACTCAGCAACGAAATACACAAGAAATATCAAGCAATTATGAATGTACTCGAATATGAGAAAAACATATACTTGGACGAACAAAAACCTTCCACTGGTGAGCATATCAAACCAGAAGGAATATAATATCTTGGTTTAAAGAAAGAGCGATTCTGTCACCAACTAACGAATAAGTAGATAAAGTAAATTACTTGATTCTTTCAAAGATTGATGCGATGAAAAGAAGTAAGTATGATTGTAATTAAGTCAAAGCAGGTTGTACCATTTCAAATATAATAGTTAATAACAAGAAGATCTCAAACCAGCATGAAATATGTAAGTACTTCAATTTTAACTGTTCAACAATAGGTTATCAATTGGCTCAAAAAATTCCTGTTCTATACCATACAGACACAACACAAACATATACATGTAGCTCTCCCAATTTATTTTATACAATAACTCAATTTAGACCCTGTTGCGTAGATGAAATAAGTACTTATATTGATAAATTAGACAATAATGTTAGCCCCGGCATTGATAAAATAAATGTAAAAAGGGCGACCTATATCACACGCCCGCGCCCGCGCTTGCATCGCGCAGTTGCAACCGGCCGGCTAGTATCGCGCGTTGCGTCATCGTATATAAACGTTACACTTTAAATGCAAATATTAAGAGAATAATTAGAAAATTTTGTGTTAACTCAAGAGGATTTATCACAGTTAGAAACTATTGAAATTAATCTACTGAATCATAGTTTTCAAGTAGATTCCGATGAAGATGTAGTTCAACCAGTGAAAAGGAGATGCCGCCGAATTGTTTTGTCAGAGAGTGAGAATAGTGACGATGAAATCACAAGAGTTATTGCCGATACTATTGGTGAGTACCTAATCGTATTACCTATTTTAATTATCAGCTTACTTTGGGACTAGATAGTGCCACCTCAATGATACATGTGGTGAATTATTTATTTATTATTACGAATAATGTTTAAGGTTATAAAAATGTAATGATTAATTTATCATTTATTTTTATTTTACAGGTAACACATCGCCATCGGATAACTGGTCAAACCCTAAAGGTAATCAACGTAAAATAATACCCTTTACGGAGCATCCTGGAATGCCAACTAACCTTTGCTCAAGTATGCGAAATGCGTCTCCAGCTGATTTCTTCCGACTAATGACTCCTGATAGTCTTTTCCAAGAAATTGCTTACCTTACTAACCAATTTGCTATTGACAAAATTGTGTCAGGACCAGCTTCACGTTTTGCACGGCTTCGCAAATGGAAACCAACAGATCTTGCTGAAATTAAACAATTTTTTGGACTGATCCTGTTTATTGGCATAACAAAGCTTCCTAGGTTGGCTGACTATTGGTCAACAAATGATATGATAGGTCATCCGTTTCCACGCACTATTATGTCAAGAAATAGGTTTGAACTGCTACTACAGATGCTGCATTTTTCACAAAACGACGAGACGAATAAAAAGACCGCCTCCATCGTATTCACTACCTTTTGCAAGTCTTAAATGAACAATTTCAAATGTTTTATACACCTGGCGAGGACCTATGTATAGATGAAAGTGTTGTCCCGTTTCGGGGCAGGATCGTGTTTCGTCAATACAACAAACAAAAACGCCACAAATACGGCATCAAAGAATTCAAATTATGCTGTGTGCCAGGATATACATATAGAATAAGTGTTTATGCTGGCAAAAATGAGGAAACAACTAATACTACTCCTCATAATGTAGTCATGGATTTGCTTAGCGGTCTTTTAAATAAAGGTCACACTCTTTATACTGACAACTGGTATACGAGTATTGGATTAGCAAGGACTTTGCTTGATAACGAAACGCATTTGGTGGGAACAATCAGAAAAAATAGGAGGCACCTGCCAAAAACTGTCGTAAGTACTAAACACAAAAAGGGAGAATACATCGCTAGAGAAAGTCATGATGGTATTACTGCATTATAATGGAGAGACAAAAGAGATGTTTTGGTTCTGTCAACCAAACACTCAGACCGATTTGCAAATGTACGAAGGCGTCAGGGTAATGAAGTTATGAAACCGCAGATTATTGTCGACTACAACAAAGCCAAAGGAGCGGTTGATTTATGGGATCAAATGTCTGCATACTCGTCACCAGTGCGGAAATCCGTAAAGTGGTACAAAAAGTTAGCATTTGACTTATTACTCAATACAGCGATGGTAAATGCTCTGACACTTTATAAATCAGTAACTAAAAAAAACATACAAATTGTAGATTTTAGAAGATTTATAATGATGAATCTTTGTGGCGTGCATCAAAATATTGCGCCTGTAGAAAGACCAAAGAGAATCAAACATGTACTGGAAAAAAAAGAAGGTTTAGCTAGAAAAGTTAGAAGAACATGTCGCCAATGTTATGCAGAAAACGTACCAGTCTTGGGCAGCAAACAGGCTAAAACCAAGACAAAAAAGGTAACAACTTATTGTCAAAACTGTCCAGGTAAACCATACCTTTGTTTGCCTTGTTTTAACAAGATTCATCATTAATTTTAGTTGTGTTTATATTTTGATTAGTTAAAGTATTGCTGATGTGATAATTAAAGAAGTGCCATAATAGTGATTGATAATACGTAACAAATGTTATAAAACTTTATAAATATTGAATTAAAGATTTTCGTGTCATGAAGACGGAAATGTTATGTTCTTTTGTATTTTAATTAAACATTTTTATAATTATTTATTATTTTGATTTAAACTTATCAAAACAATAATTTCAACTGAAATTTCAATCTCGAAAAAATCTTACAAGTTTTTGTAGTATTTGAAAACCACGCGATCCGGTTATGCAATAGGGCCACACGGCTCATTTCTATGTACGTTTTGTTTGATAACTTCAATCTGTGGCTTGTAGCAAGCGTGTTCGTTGGATCCATCATACGGCTCACATATGACCCCCGTGGCCTGAACGGCACAGTATGGAAAGGCTCACCGGTGAGCCCTGCGGCCTGTACGCAAAATCTATTTTTTTCATACGGCGTTCAACGTGTTAAGAGCTCAAACTAATAATGAGTACATTATGGATACTAAAAGTATTAGAGATCTTTGGACAGACTTTAATTTAGCTCAAAATGAAAAAAAGCTAAATCAATGCCCATACTGGCTATACTTGAAAACTTTTAATAATGAGTTTAACGTAGGTTTTTTCCAATTTAGGAAAGACAGGCGTGACACATGTGTGGCATATGAACTTGCCTCGCAACAAGAAAAAACCAAAATGAAACTAGATTACGATAAACATTTAATTGAAAAAGATTTATGTAGAGAAGAAAAGCGCATAGATCGTAGAAACATTGACGCAAGTCATATTGTCGCAGTTTTTGACTTACAAGCAGTTATGCTATCCCCAAGTTCCTCATATTTTTATTATTCATCTAAAATAAATTGTTGTAACTTAACAATTACCGAATTAAACAATAAGGATGATGAAGATAAACGCTCTTACGACAACGTTTATACATATTATGTTTAAACGTGCCCTAGTCAGTTCAGATATCTTAATATCGAGCATAAGTTTGCAAAAAAGAATAGACACAAGAAAACGTAAAGCAATTCCACCTGAAGTATTAGATTTATTAGTTATAGAAAATATAGGGTCGGCAGACTTCCAAGATAGTGATCATGCAGATGATGATAACGATTGTGATTATGAGCAGGATAATACGACTTTACAATTAGATGACATTGATTTAACAATTGCAGATCATAATATAGAATAACATAAATGAAACTTTAAAAAAAATAAAATAATAACCACAAAAAATTTACTTACAAAAAATCTAAAAAAGCTCAAAAAAAATCACAAAAATTTAAAAAAATAACTGTGTAAGTCATAATGAACGAATTAATAAATGTTAAACCAAATTAAACATAAAGGTTAATAATTAATAGGTATTTTATTAATTCCATAATATTGTAATATCATAGGTATTAGTTATTTATATTTTTTCTAGTCTTTCTCGAAATCGACCACCCAAAAATCCCTATTACCAATCATAAAATTGAAAATATTTACATTTTTATCTCTATGGCCAAAAAAACGGTCAAACGTCCCACAGTGCGCTGCTACGTAGTGGAGTGGTGTCAAGAGCGACATTAAGAAGTGGAACCAAGCCTTAGACGCTATTAGAGGTTCGTTTGCACCGAAAATGCAACCGCACGAAATATATTTGGCAGTATATGCGAAAAAGCAAACTCAACAAACAATCGACGAATTTGTGTGTGAGAAAAGTGCCTTGCTAAGTCAATTACCTGCAAAGAGACACCGGGAAGACGAACATTTGAATTTCGTTTACGGACTGCTAGATATTGCGTACAAGAATGAAATATCTCGTACCGATATTAAGACGTTTTCGGAACTCCTAGAACGTGGTCGACACCTGGAATGTCCGAGATAGGAATCTGGTGAGAGAACGACTGTTTCAACTTCAAATTCCGAGAAGAAACAAATTAAAAGATGTTCTCTTTGTGGCAAGAAGGGTCACCTATATGACGTATGCCTTAAGCCAGCGGCCACACAGAAAAGACGTAAGACAGGGCGCCGTCGCCGTCGTAGCACCGGTTAATTTACTTTCATACAAATAGTATGCAGCCATTGCGGAGCGTCGTGTCGTCGCCCCGTCTTTTCTGTGTCTTACGTCGCGACGGCTGCCCTGTCCTACGTCTTTTCTGTGTGGCCGCTGGTGAAGAGGTTGGCTGAACAGAAAGAAACATCTACAACAGAAGGCAAGCCGCTTATAATCACCTGTTATAGATGTGGAGCGCCAGGCGTATTTAGAAGCAACTGTAGCACATGTAAAAGCAAAGAAACGCCGCCGAAGCCCGTTGCATTTTACACAATGCAACATATTTTGCAAACTGAAGCCAAGATACCGACTGTTAAGGTAACAATAGAAGGCGAAGAAGGATATGTGTATGTACTGCTGCTCGTTGCAGTGTTGCTAGTATACAGCTATACAAAATGTTACTAAGGAAAGGGATGAAATTCGATCAGCAAAAGACTGACATCACTTTGGCGGATGGCACTATAAGGTCTTCAAATATGTTAACAACTATTGTTGATACTTTGATTGGTGACCGCACACTTCCAATAAAGTTATCAGTTATACCAGAAGCTGTTGACAACCGAACTCTCCTTGGCATTGACTTCTTAGAAAAGTCAGGAATCATACTCAACTGGGACAGCGCAGTTGGCATTTCATTGATAAACCCGAGTTGACAATTTGACATACAGTTTTGTTCAACTGAATAACGGCAGTATTCCGTTAAAGGCAGCGAAGCATTTAACATTTGAAGAGCCAGTGCAGGTTAAAGCCGCATCAGAATTTATTAACTGGGCTCAAGAATTGAACATGTTGTCACCAATACCAGATACACCATCACCATGTAGAAATCCAGACGACAGTCCACCAACAAGGAAGAGACCCAGATGGACTCTGCATAAAGTGGATACACCGCCTCGTCCTGGGCCTTTACTCCACTAATTCATTTTAGCCACAATATTAGTTCAGTATCGATACTGTGGCAATTCAGTGGCCGTAATTTGACACTTTTGGCACTACACTAACAAATTTTGGCCACTGAGGGGCTATCGAACTACATCTGCGTCTGAAGTACAAAAAAATAATGCTACTCCACTAACCAAACATCAGTCAATGTCAGTTCAATATCCTTATATTTCGTACTCCACTATTGACATTTCCATACTTGAGTGGCCACTGAAGTGCCACTGAAGCACCACTGACTCGCTATTGAGACACAACTGTGGCTGTCAAAATATAAGCAGAGTGCCACTTTTACAACCGAGACGCAGAAGTAACGCAGTAGCGACGCAGTTGTGTGGCTGTCAAAGTTAATCAGTGGAGTAAGGGCCCTGTACGTCCACGAGAACCCGCAGACGACATATCATGAAGATCCGCGAATCAATCAAATTCCAATAAACCCTTCTTCTGTTGATATTTATTTACAACCAGGTGAAGGAACCCTACTAAACAATAATGAACAAATAACGTTCAATAAACTGCTGATTGAGTACAGCGACATCTTTGAGAAAAGCACAGAACCTCCATTTAAAGAAAGAGATATTTGTGTATTGAACAATAAACAATATCCTGTTTTTCATACATCGTTGCTTTCATTCACCAGCCATCACAAAGTGAGTATAAATCGCGAGTGTTTAAAAATAACTAATAAAGTTGTATGTTTATATATGTACGTTTCGATAATTTAGCTTAGATATACTTTCACGACCATTAACACTTGCGGGGTAGTTGTTTCTCATATCCATCTTCGCAATTATAATAATATAATAATATTTGGACATCATTACACCAATTGAACTAGCCCCTTAGTAAGTACATTTAAGACTTGTGTTAAGGGTACTAGTCAACGTATATTTAAGAAATGTAAACATATTATATATAGATAAATACATATATAGCATATATAATCAACGACAAGACTGGAAAGGAGTAGAAAAGTGTAGTTCTTAACTCTGCCTCCACCGGGAATCGAACCCGGGACCTCACGATTAGCGTTCCGGCGTCTAACCGATCGCGCCATGGAGGTCGTCAAATGATGATTATGAACGTCGTATGAATTATGTATATGTATTTGCAATTGACAGGTTAGTGATTCTATGCCAACCTCGAACCCACGTGTTGACCAGGGGCCATTTTGAAAGCGAAATTTGACACTTGCTGTCATTAATGGTGACATTTGACACTTGCTCATATACTATAAACTTCACACTATTATTGCAATGATATTAAACTACGAATGGCTAAAACGCATTAGTTACGGGGGCCCATGTAGCACCTAAATTTAATTATTTATTGGTTTATTCACAATAGGATAACATACTTTAGGGATAAATACCTAATGCTATAACATAAATTATTACTTTAAAAATCTTAGACTAATCGAATAACTTAATGTTCACAATTAACATACCCAGCTGAGTTAGAACCCTTTTGCTGAGACAATAACATGCACAAGCTATACCCCCTAGTTTTTATTTGTAAGTTTTTATTGTAAACGTTTTGTATTGAATTGTCGTAGCTGTAAATTAACGCTTTTTATTATTATTATTAATGTGACAGGTAGAAAAACGTGACGTCATTTACCTCTTAATGTTTTACCTAAACAATATTTAGTTCGATATTCATCTTAATCTATATAATAGTAAAAGACACATCAAAAATACTGAAATTATCACCAAATATATAGCTAAACTTACGGTATAAGTTAGATTTACGACTGTATTATTTTGATGTACAATTCAGTTAGTATTTTTGGTGTGCATTTTCTTATCATTTAGAGTCCGTTTAAATGCTACTTTACAGAATACAGTAAGGCACTATACTCATAAATTACATTACTTAACCACATAACCTATGTCAGTCTTTCTTCATACATTTCCTTCTCTGCAACACGAGCATACTCTTCAAGGCACTAGCTACAACAAACCTCATTTCATGGAACTTTGTGACTGACAACCTGTGCGTCAGTCTCCGCCCATCCGTCAGTTGGAACGTCAGAATGACATAGACATCTGTCAGAGATATTTCTTGACTTTGTTCCGCGGGCGGTTTTGATTGACTATGGATAAAAACAACAATATTTAATGTGCTGATTGGGACGTAAAAAGAACGCTTATTGTCGTTATGGCGGCATGTCGTAAAAGGCGAATAAGGGACTAGGGGTAAATAGAATCTATTGGGCGATGGGCTAGGAACCTATCACCAACGAATGAATGGTATGTTTACATTGATGATAATGATACTTAGGAGATATGAATTGAATATCTAGGAACAGCTAGCTAACTGTACAGGGCATCAGATATATTACAGGTACATTTATAGAAATACGAGATTGGGCAATGGGCTAGCAACCTGTCCCAACCTTCATGCCAAAATGTGACCTAGGTAATATTGTCATTTCTCTGCGGTTCTAAGCACAGAGTGTGAATCTATACCTGTTTTGAAAACCTACATGGGTCAATCATTAATAAATACTGGATATGAATAATTATGTATCATCATCAGCCTGAAGTAATCCACTGTTGGACCTCCAAATGACGCCTCTTCTCCCTGTCAGTGGCCGTTCGCATCCATTCGATGCCGGCCAACCTGCGCAGGTTGTCTTCCCACCTTGCCGGGGGGCGCCCCACACTACGTTTACTGAGACGCGCTCTCCACTCTTGGACTTTTATTATTATTATAATATTATATGAATTATGTATATGTATTTCTTAAATATACATTACCTAGTACCCTTAACATAAGTCTTAAATGACCTTACCAAGGGGCTATTTTAATTGGTGTTATGTTATATATAAAATACTATAATACCTACCTCAAAGACAAGTCAAGCCGCCATTGCAAATTCACTATTGAGGGTTTGGTCCGCAGATGTTTCGGTACATTGTCATATAGTTGCTCCGTACATAGTAACGTTGATAGCTCGCTTGCACATTCTGATGTAAAACTGAAAATATAAAAAAGAACTGTAACAATAACAGTGATATTTTGTATTATATATATATTTTTTTAAATAATTGGACATTATAACACCAATTGAACAAGCCCATTGGTAAGTTAATTTAAGACTTGTGTTACTAGTCTAGTTACTACTAGTCAACGTATATTTAACAAACAAATACTTATTATACATAGATAAATACCTATATAGCATATATAATCAACAACCCGACAGTAAAGCAGAAGAAAAGCGTAGTTCTTAACTCTGCCTCCACCGGGAATCGAACCCGGGACCTCACGGTTAGCGTTCCGGTGACTAACCGATCGCGCCACGGAGGTAGTCATTTTTTATCTTGAATTTCGATGTAGCTCAGTTGTTTGGGGCTTGACTCTGTATCAGTGGGTACAGGGTTCAAATCTCGCTTGAGCATGTACTAATGGAAATTAAGTTTAATCATAAATCTAAGAACATTTTCGTAATAAAAATACATTTACGAAATGCGTCTAATACTATGATGAGGGAAATATTGTGAGGAACCCTATCTGTTCCCCGAACAGGTAATAGTTAGTGCTTGTAAATGGCGACACGGCTAATCTCACTTTGAGTACTGACTATCTGGTCAACACGTGGGTTCCAGGGTTGGGGCCATGGAATTACTACCTGCACAATTGTGGAGATGGAAACCTGAACCTCTGACTGGTCCACAAGGGTTAATGGTTGTGAATGTGTTTGTCTTTAATTAATGATCTTAATGTGGAATTATGCAGCATTAAGAATTACACTTTTCTACTACTTTCCAGTCTGGTCTTTTATTATACATATATGCTATATATGTATGTATACGTTGACAAGTACCCTTAACACAAGTCTCAATTGCACTTAGCAAGAGTCTTGTTCAATTGGTGTAAGAATGTCCAAATATTATTATTTACTATTAATATGTTGTAGTTATGTACTATGTATAAGCTGAATCAGTACATTTGTTATTGCTATCATATTAAGAAAATTGTTACTCCTACAAAATCAAGTCTTTTCTACTTACCCTAGTCCGTTTAGAAACGTAACAACGTCTCCGTTGTTCCACGGTCCTTTCACCGCACTCTTTAGCCTGGCTACATGACGTACTATTTCTCGTACAGCTGCGAATTTGCCAGCACTCGTCAAAGCAGAGGAACGACTATCCGGTTCTCCGTTCAACTCCTTTATTGCCACTGGAAATATTAAAAATAGTGTGATAGAGTTGTCCTGGTTCCAACAATGATTTATGGTAGCGAAAGTTGGGTATGCCAAAAGAAGCATGAAAGTATAATTAACGCCGTTGAAACGCGGTCACTGAGAAGAATGTTAGGAGTGACATTGAATGATAGAATTAAAAATAGTGTGATAAGGGAAGGTTAAGGTTTGAAAGATGTAGTGACTAAGATTGAAAAGGTATGCTTCGATGGTTTGGATATGTTATGTGGAAGAATATTAGTAAATTGACAATATATATGAGTAAAGTGGAAGGGTGGTTGTGTTGCTCCCATCCCAATAAGACATATGACAGTCAGACAGACGAAACGTGATGACATATTGAAAAAGGGTGACATGAGAACAACTGCAGACTGTATATGAATGTCAATGAAGCGAAAGTGGTTTGTCAGGATCGGGAAAGATGGTGATCTCTGCTTACCCCTGTAAAGGGAATCAGGTGTGATGCGTATGTATGTATGGAAATAATTAATAATATTGTAATGAACAATATAGGAGTGAATACAACTTGGAAGACATGAAAATATGTTCCATGTCTCTTTTTAGAATGCATATTGGGGTTGTAATGTCATATGGAACAATGATAACAAGTTGCCACTCCATCGCCCAGTGGATTCCATTAACCACTAGTACCTTAGTCGCTTTTTACATGCTGGGATGGATAGCAGCTATTTAGCATTAATTTAACGTCCCAGCTAGCACGGGAAATGGTGGTGATATGAGGTTTGTGATAAGAGTTATGTATACTTAACCTAAATTTACATATTATACAAAATGGTCTCTTAAAACTTAAGTTTTAAACGATAATAGCATCAGCTGTCTGTCAAATATTTGTTACTATCAATTAATCAGCTTATACTAGTCCACTGCCGGACGTAGGCCTCCCCAAGGGTACGCCACAAAAAACGATCATTCGTCACCCTCATCCAGCCAATACCAGCGACCTTCTTGAGGTCTCAATGCACCTGGTGTCCTACACTATGTTTGCCGAGGCGTTTTGGTTCTTTGCCGGATAATCTAGTTTCGGACTGTGTAAGGTACGGGACGAATTGTTACATGAACTAAATAATTAAACGTTTTTTATACTTACATATAACGTAGGGTTTTAATTCTTTCTTCTGGATATCTGACGCGATCAAAGATACAGGGATCCATCGTGATGGGTTCTCAGTTAGTAATTCTAGTTGATGGGACATATTTTTTTGCAAGTTGACTAACGATATGTTTTTGTTATTGTCCACGGTTAGTTAATTTCCATGAAAAATTGTTTGCAAAAGAAAACTTTATTTCTCTTTTGTTTAGGAATAATTTCACTCAGAACAGGAACTAAAACTTAATGCTATCTTTACATTGTTTAAACAATCTTGTGAATGGAACCTTATTTTAGAGTGGATTTACGTTTTTATTTGTGAAAATCAAATAATAGTAAATAGTTTTTATTCACGTTACAAGATAATTTAATAGTGTAAATCTCGTGTATAAAGTAAATTTAACATGTTATTGATTGAATTGAATTTCTATCTGAATGTTGAATCGCCATCCTCAACAAAAAAAAACTAGCTTCGTTCATTCGTAAACCTTCGATGGCAATTAATATTGTACAAAAATATTGTTTTCGTTGAAGAAAGTGTTCCCATCAGCTAATAACCTATAATTAATTGTGACTTCTCGATAATAAGTGTAACTAAACGTTCAATACTTACAAAAAAGGATAAACAGTGGAGTTAGCATAACCTTACAAAATGTCGGCTGCGGTACAAAATCAGAAGAATTGGCCGGCAAATAGACCAGCAGGACAGACGCAAGCGGCAGCACCTGGTTCCAATGTGACGCTGAACAGATCTATTCATCTGTTTCCCCTGACGAATTACACGTTTGGTACGAAAGAACCGTTGTTCGAAAAGGACGCGTCGGTACCGGCTCGTTTTCAGAGAATGAGGGAAGAATTCTCCAAAATTGGCATGAGAAGGTAATTTACATTCACGTCCTTTAATTCCTTTCTAGAGGGACAGAACCTTGGAGACATGATGATACCTCCTAGGTCACTTGCATGAATGTAGGTTGTAATGTTATTTGGAATTTTGTTGACGGGTTTCCACTCTTTTGCCCAATAGTTTCGATTAAATTCTAGTCTCTTAGTCATTCTCTGCGACATACCAGTAAAAACGGCAGCATGTTAAAACTTTCTATGTTCTAGCTTCAGTATTAGCAAGATAATTTAGCTGTATATTAATAATTATTTACGTAAGTGAGACGTGGATAGAATGCTAATAAGTTTGGTTGTTTACATTGCATATCAATGCCATGACAACTTCGATTGGTTTAAAGATAAAATGCATTGGAAATGTATTGTCTATGAAAATTTTTACCATATTCAGGATCCAACCCTGATCATTGTTTAACTTACAATTTTAAACTCATTTAATATAACCTATTGTCCTAGTAAGACCAATATAAATTAGCCTCAAAGAAATGTTGACCATTAACCCTTGTGGGGTAGGTCACATTTCCATCTATGCAGATAGTAATTCAATGGCCATCTCAAACCCACATTATGACCAGGGGCCTTGGTCCACTAATGCTTTTTGTAAAATAACAGTTGAATATTAGATCAGTAATTGTGTGAAGCTGGTAGTGGATTAGCAAAAGTGAGAAATTTAGCTATTTTTAAGCAATTTATTGCACTTGACACTATTACTGATCTGATATTGAACTGTGTTTGTGCTAAAAATGCATTAGTGGACTAAGGCCTCATATAGACAGTACTCTTTCTGACAAGTGGTAAGCTATGACGTTCCAGCACTAACTATTACCCTTTTGGTGAACAGGTAGGTTTCCTCACAATGTTTTCCCTCACTGTATTATTCGATGAAAAAATTATGAAAATGTACATAGGAATTCATTAAACTTTATTTCCATTGGAACATGCTCAAGCGGGATTTGAACCCTGTAGCCTCTGATACAGAGTCAAGCTTCACACAACTGAGCTAGCTCGTATTATATACCTATATTACCCTTTCACCAACAGGTAGCTTTCCTCACAATGTTTTCCCTCAGCATAGTATTTATGTGTTTCAACAAGAAATAGTTTAATTAGATTTATTTAATTTATTCAAGATTAACTAATTTTAATGACAACTTTTTCTATGGAAATGGTTTTTTTTTTGGACTTTCAATAAGTGACTTTATAATCCTCATGTTGTATAAAAAGCATTTCATTTTATTACATTCCCTTTCTATTCAGATCGGTGGAAGGTGTCCTACTGGTCCACGAGCATGGTTTGCCGCATGTTCTGCTGCTGCAGCTGGGAACGGCATTCTTCAAGCTGCCAGGCGGTGAGCTGGAACCTGGCGAGGTGGGTATCATGGTTGTGTAGATAATATAATAATTTATAATAAGGAAACTTAAACGTATGACAAGGTTAATGGGTGTGAGTTGAGCAGGCGAGTTTTGTCAGGATTGTTTCAGGTGCCGATTGATAGCCTTTATACTTTAAATGCCTTTCCTGAACTATTTTCTCATTGTTCCATATAGAGGGGTAGGCAAAGATCACGGTTCCCCATTTGTCCTGATCCTGACAGACCACTTTTGCTTCATTGACACTCATACACACTGGGCAGTTGTATGTACGTCTAACATCACCCTTTTTCAATATGTCATCTATCTGACTGTCATATGTCCTATTGGGCCAGCCCCTACATAACCGCCCTTCAACTTCACTCACATATATTCCTTTTGTCAATCTACTAACATTTATCCCCTATTATTAAGTAATAATATTATTTATTTAACTCTTTATTGTACACATAACACTTAAACATTATACACATTAGTGATGAAAAACTTAATTGTTATGCACAATTGGCGGCCTTATTGCTAAAGCAATTTCTAATAATAACAATGTCAACAACAAATTGCAGGACGAGATAGAAGGTCTGAAGCGTCTGTTGACTGAAACGCTGGGCAGGCAGGACGGAGTGAAACAGGAGTGGGTCATAGAGGATACCATAGGTAAGATTCTTACAAAGACATAAGAAAAAAGCGTTTACGACCATTAACCCTTGCGGGGTAGTCAGAGGTTCAGGTTTTCATCACCGCAATTGCGGAGGTAGTAATTCTATGGCCACCTCGAACCCACATGTTGACCAGATAGTCAGCATGTGATAGGTGGTAAGCCATGTCGCCATTTACAAGCACTAACTATTACTTGTTCTGGGAACAGGTAGGTTTCTTCACGAGAGAACTCAGTGTGACAGGTGGTAAGCCGTGTTGCCATTTATCTATTTTATCTTGGCTGAGCAATAAGCAGGCTTTGTCACACTAAGGTGCAGCCCATCGCTACCGACTAATAGCTCTCTGTTTGATGTAAAAACATTACCCAGTAGATAGACACTAGATAGACATCACCCAATGTGATAGTTAGTGTACCGTAAGTCGTATAAAGTCACTGTCTATTACCTATGCCAAGGGATAGGCAGGATTCCTCACAATGTTTTCCCTCACCGTTAGCGACTAACTTAAGAACATAAATGAAATACAAATTTAAATTTTATTCTATTGTAGTGTCCTAATTATATCAAACAATTTGTTTTCAGGTAACTGGTGGCGTCCCAATTTCGAACCGCCTCAATATCCGTACATTCCACCGCACATAACCAAGCCGAAGGAGCATAAACGCTTATTCTTAGTCCAGTTACAAGACAGGGCGTTGTTTGCGGTGCCCAAGAACTATAAGTTGGTTGCCGCACCGCTGTTTGAGTTGTATGACAATGCCCAAGGGTATGGTCCTATTATTTCCTCTCTAAGTCAGAGCTTGTGTAGGTTTAACTTTGTTTATATGTAAGGGAGTTGGTCTAGAGTGGTACATACATGCCTTTATATGATATTAAAACGTTGAATGAACAAAATATAGTGAAAATAAAACTATAATAATTGAAGTTACAAAGGGAATATAGTTGTACATGTGTGAGGTTGTAAGAGACGACTATGGGACCAGGGTTGAAGGGGATCTGTTGGAAGATGGGCTAGCAACCTGTCACCTTCATATTAATGCCAAAATTACCGCATCAGTAATGTTGAAGGTTATAGAAATGAAATAAGGGGTTCCTTAATCAAGTCTGTCATAAAAATATCTGAAACATACTTTAGTCGTCTTTTACATCACTCTAGGGAAAAACTATTTTATGTGAAGTTGATACGTTTTTCTATTATATTAATGGGTGTGTATGCATGTAATTATCATACAGACGTCTAAACAAGTTAAGCGTTTGTATATTTACATATTTTATATGTAAGTTTACTTTTGTAGACTACATAGAAAGTGTGTTAGTGTATTGACTATGTTTAAGTGTGTGTGTAAAGTCAGAGTTAATTTTTAGTGTTATTTAGTAACATAACATGCTATTTGGTATGAAAATTTATTAATATAATTGTTGCGCCTGGAAGAACCAATAAAGACAAAATTGCAACTTTTGATAAAATAAAAAAAAACTGTTTGTTACGAATTTTGGATGCGGATTTTTGTTTGAACGATACATACATACACATCGCGCCTAATTCTCTGTAGAGGCGTAGGCAAAGATCACGGATCCCCATCTGTCCTGATCCAGACAAAGCACTTTTGCTTCATTGGCACTCATACATCTTTTCATACACACCTGGCAGTTATAGGTACTCCTAACGTCACCCTTTTTCAATATATCGTAAAGAGCTATGTTCGTATTCTTTTGAGATATCACAAAACGGGTTTCACAGGCATGACGGGCGTAGCGAGTATGTTTTCATAGTGAAAAACATCATTTTTCTTAAAAATAACCTGTATCGGTTTTTCCTGGCGCAACAACGATGTTATTTTTAACATGTGTATATGACAAGGTTCTAAGTCAATTGAGACGCTCATTAACATCATACATAATTAATCCACATTATCTATCCTGTGGAATAGATTGTCATATATTATGTATTCACGTACTCTCACCCCTTTTGGGTTAGACAGGACCTCAGAGATATAATATCTTCTTGATGATATTTAAAATAACTGTAGGGGTTGTGATTGAATATTCCATTGACCCCTAATCCCTTAGTCGCCTCCTTCGATATGTTGTGGAGAACAGTAGCTTTGGCATTCTATCTATGTTCTAAACTATTGTGAGACACCTACAGAGAAGTAGGCACAGATCACAAATCCTCATCTGTCCCAGACAAAGCACTTTCGCTTCATTGACACTCTTACATCTTATACACAATTGGCGGTTATAGGTACTTCTAACATCACCCTTTTTCAATATAGTGTCTATCTGACTGTTATATGTCTTATTGGACTGGCCCCTAAGTAACTGCCCTTCCACTTCACTGATATACATATATTCCTTTTGTCAATCTGCTATCATTCATCCGCATAAGATGTCCATACTATTGAAGCATGCCCTTTTCAATCTTAGTCACTACATCTTCTTTCAAACAGCAACCTTCACTTATCATACTATGTTTAATTGTATCATTCAATTTCACTCTTAACATGCTTCACAGTGACCGTATTTCAATGACATTGATTTTACTTTCATGCTTCTTTGCCCATACCCAACTTTCACTACCATAAGACAATATTGGAGCCCTATAAATAGTCATACATACAAAAATCTCAAGATACTATTTATAATAGTAATTCCTTTTGTACCTTAGTATCTAACTAAACTATTGATTCCATGCTAGTCTGGGCCCTAACAACAAAGCTAACTAGCTGTCGTTCTTCCCAGCATGTTGTAAGAGGTTACTAAGGGACTAGGGGCAAATGAGAACAATTGGGCCATGGGTTAGCAACATATCACCAAAGTTCCATATTATGACATCATAACCCTAATATTTATGCTAAAAAGTGGCCTAGGAGATACTTAATTTCAGAGGTTCTGTCCACCCCGAATGGTATTCATCATCATCATCAGCCTGTGTCGATCCACTGTTCATCATAAGCCTCACCCAAATGACACCACTTCTCCCTGTCAGTGGCTGTCCACATCATTTCGATGATGGCCTGCGCAGGTCGTCTTCCCACCTTGCCGGGGGGCGCCCCACACTACATTTACTGAGACGCTGTCTCCACTCTTGGACTTTTTTGCTCCAGCGACCATCAGTCCTTCTGCATACGTGACCAGCCCAGCTCCACTTCAGTGTGCTAATTCTTTTCATAATGTTGGTTACTTTAGTTCTCTGCCCGAAAGGTAAATTATGTGAATGTATGTATCTCAGTATTGATAAAAGTTAACTCTGACTATTAAGACGTAGTTTGTAAGTTCTTTTTCAGTCATAAATGTGATGGAAAGAAGATTGTGTTTTATTTGTACAGCAAGAAAGAAGATTGTTCCTTAGTTTTAAGAGTTAAGGGTTTAAAAACTATAATAATAATGATTATTTTAAATACACGTAAGAGATGATATCTCCAAGGTTCTGTCCACCCTGAAAGGGATTAACTGTGATAACATTGGCTGTGCCTTAAAATAAGTATAATAATTAAAATTATTTCTGTTAGGTACATTTATTATCAATTATAATAATTATAGTACTCGTATATGTGTGGTATAGTAAAATTATAATATTATTACCATTTTTTTCGTATTTAGAAGACTATTTACAATGTATTCACATGAATATAAAAATAATAATATAACAATTGCATTATTTATAAATAAATAATAATAAAACTATAAATGATATTCAATTCAATTGAAAACTATTAATGATAATGATATTCAGCTAGTGACAGACTTAGGTTTGGGTGCTGTCGGAGGATCAGTGATGCTTAGCTGCATCAAATACTGAGACAGCACCTTTTCACTGCATCAAGTGCCTACTCCTTATATGTACGAGTATTGTTGTTGTATCAAAGTGTGTATAAATAGTGTTATGTTAAAATGTGTATGTATAGCAGTGACTAAATGTTTTTCTTTCTTTCTTAATGGAATTTTCTAGCCAAATCACTGCCAGCAGGGAGCGTCCAAAATGCTGGCAGCATTTCCACGCTGAATGGCCAAACTAATTTGTTGGCTAAAATAGGCTTAAGCCCGTGAGTCCATATTATAATATACTATACTAGTGACCCACTCCGGCTTCCCACTTCTGGCTATTTAATGGATGTTATTATACATATAAACCTTCCTCTTGAATCACTCCATCTATTAAAATCACCGCATCAAAATCCGTTGCGTAGTTTCAAAGATTTAAGCATACTATTTTAATTTAGATTTAAACATACATATAACCTGTGCTGTGTACATATTTATAAAATTATAAAAAAAAAAACAGATACAATTACTTACATACACTCTTCTCAAATCGGCTGTACGTAGTGAAGAACAGAAGAGCATGTATGAGAAGGTTAATCGGTGTGAGTGAAGCAGGAGATTTGTCAGGTTCCAGGTGGCGATTCATAGTCTCTGCCTATCCCGTTAGGCATCTAGAGGTATGAATATATGTAGATGTGTTAAAAATAAAACCAAGGCATCACTACATAGTATAAAACAAAGTCGCTTTCTTTGTCCCTATGTCCCTTTGTATGCTTAAATCTTTGAAACTACGCAACGGATTTTGATGCTATTTTTTTTAATAGATAGCGTGATTTAAGAAGAAGGTTTATATGTACAATAACTTCCATTAAATAGTGGATCAGGCAATATATTTTATACCCGTGCGAAGCCGGAGCGGGTCACTAGTTTATATATAATTAGCTCAGAAATATGCTCTCTATGGTACCAAAACTGAATTGACTAATCGGCATTTGCTATAGATTAATCTAAAGCACTGGTATATGTCTATCCAGATACACTCTCATTAACTATATTTCTAACAAGAATAGTAATGAATTGGATCTGGAATACCGTATTTATTGAACGTCGGCTACAGGTAGCAAAAATGAATCAAGAAATTCGTGTGTCCATTTCTACGAAATAGTTTGTAAATAGTTTCATTATGGCAACCACGAACTCACATGTTAATTAGATAGCACCTAATGTAACAGGTGTCGCCATTTGCAAGCACTATTACTGGTGACAAAGTGACATGTAATGACAATAAAATAACTGAGAAGTTGATCAACTCTTATGGAGTAGCAGGCTTTCGGGTGTCCATTTCCGCATATGCGGAGGTAATATGTACTTCTATAACCACCATATTTACATGTCAGTCAGTCAGTACCCAACGTAGCTTACTAACAAAAGGGCTATTATTATGGCGACGCGCGCTCAACGCGATGGCGTAACCATGGCGACGGAATATTAAGAAGTGCAAACGTCATGGCATCAGGTTTGTACTTTCGCCAAAGTTATCAAAAGATTGAGTAGCTAATAAAGATTTAAAAAATGTGTATGCTGGTTGTAATGGATATTATTATGCTTTGGCATTGTGGGGAATAATGGAGATCCTAAATACGTATATTAGGACATAGCGTGTATTTACGTACGTATATACGTAATTGTATTAACGTTTTAATGAAATAATGCATGTATATCGAATTTCGGTCATCGAATTCTTATTGGGGTGGAAAGATTCTCTTGGCCATAACTCTTACTTCTACCGTAAGTTGCTGCGGTGAGGGCAAACTTGATTATGGGCAATGGTATTTGAGGTAGGTCCCCAAGTGCAGGCATTTGAGGAGCTGTTCATCAAACAACATGGCAAAAATGTGGCTAAAAGTCATATATTCTGAAAGCAGTGAAAATGAATTTGACGTGTTACTATGTTTTATTCTCAAATGACGATCTTACTTGAGACTGTGAACAGCCCTTATAAGTTTAAATAAAAAAACATCGATTACTTGACTGACAGTTCAGTTCTATTTATTTACATGAAAAAGTTTTTGCAAAGTTATTTTTGACCTACTATAAGAGAAAATGCAGTGGAAGGGCTAATTATAATGGGAAAGTGTTAATGAATGTTGAGTGAAAATTGCGTCTTATACTTGTGAAAAGCTATACGTTTCTCTAGTTAAAGTTTACACTCACTTTTCTTTTCGTAAAACTTAGTATAAACATGCTTAATTCGCATCAAAATTAACATGTAATTACTACATATTTACTTAACCATGGCACTAAAACAGGAACCTAATGACTCTGTGAACCACGATAGAACTTCAAGTTACAACGACTATTATATATGCGATTATTGCGACCATAAATACAGTACAAGATGGTATATGGTAAAGCATATCAGAAATGGTTGTAAAGGCTTGGATAAGTCAAAAGATTTGAGGTGTAAAGTGTGTAATCTACAGTTTACGAACCGAGGAAACTTGTACGCGCACTTCAAAGTTCATAATGTTGAGTAAGTATAAAATACATACATACACATCACGCAGAGATCACCGATCCCCATTTGTCCCGATCCTGACAGACCACTTTCGCTTCATTGACACTCATACATCTTCTCATACACACTCGGCGGCTATAGGTACTTCTAACATCCATTCCAATACCATTTCACCCACATATTCCGTTTGTCAATCTACTATCATTCATCCACATGTCCAAACCATTGAAGCATGCCCTTTTCAATCTTAATTCCTGTTATAGGTACTCTTAACGTCACCCGTTTTCAATATAGCGTATATCTGACTATTCTATGTCTTATTAGGCGGATTATGGGTCACGGAGACCCGATTTGCAGCATTAAGTATAAAAATATAATTGTTATTTATTGAATACACTAGCAGCTATTCAAACTGATGCGTATATATCATTGCACTTGAGTTTTTAAACTATTAAAATGTTTATCAAGTCAGTTAAAACTGTTCACTGAGAGCGCTCAAATCAAAGTCTCTGAAAGAGGTTATTCATTTTATTAACTTTGATTTGTTTTCGAGGTTCAGTCCACTATAATTGTTTATATGGGATGTATAAAGTATGCTAACCAGCTGCCATTCTTCCTGGCATGTAGTGGAGGCGTCAAAGGGACTAGGGGTATATGAAATCTATTGTTAGGCAAGGAACTTGTCACTAATGTTCCAAATGACAATACAGTGTCAATGTTCAAGGTAAAAAGTGACTTAAGAGATATTATTATGTTAAGATTCTGTCCACCCTGAAAGGGATTAAAGGACATGAATGTATATATAAAATATGTGTATAATTTAAATGTAGTAGTAAAGTCATGTCCCCATACAAAGTTTTTAATGTAAATTGTAATTTATAATATCTCAAGAAAGAAAGAAAACCATTTATTCACTGATTATAAAGGTACATTTTGACATAACACTATTTGATACAACATCAATACATTTAAGGAGTAGGCACTTGATGCAGTGAAAAGGTGCTGTCTCAGTATTTGATGCACCTAAGCTGCATCACTGATCCTCCGACAGCACCCAAACCAAAGCAAAAACATTATATTATCTGTGGAAAAAAACTTTAATGATATTTTTAATTCTTTACTGAATATAAACAAAGTTCAGTAAAGCTCAAACATTGGAGCTTTGCGTCATATTCTAGATTGAATTCCCACCTGCATCTACAAATGGTAATGAATTTTCTGAATCTATAAGTAAATTTTCACAAGAAAATCATTATCAACTACACCAAAATTTGGTGAAGGAAAATATCTTTGGAAATCCTACATATTACAGAACAGGTAATAGTTAGTGCTTGTAAATGGCGACATGGCTTACCACCTGTCACATTGAGTACTGACTATCTGGTCAACACGTGGGTTTGAGGTGGCCATAGAATCACTACCTTCGCAATTGTAGAAACAGGTACTTGAATCTCTGACTACCATATCTTGCCTTTAATCATTGCAGCAACCAAGATCACCAATATCGATGCCAAGTGTGTGCGAAGACGTTCAAAACGTGCTTCGGTTGGCGATATCACATACGGAAACACCATTTCAATTTGGAAGCCAAAACTCCACTTTGTGAATTGCGGAAAGTCAATCAAGTAGGTTTATAAAGTGATATTTCTTATAAGACTAGGGCCCTTACTCCACTAATGCATTGTAGGCACAATATTACTTCAGTATCTATAGTGTAATACTTCGGTGGCCGTAATTTGACACTTTTGGCACACCACTGTCAAAATTTGGCCACTGAAGCGCTATCAAACTACATCTGAAGTACTTCTGCATCTGAAGTACTAAAAAGCTACTCCACTAATCAAACTTCCGTCAATGTCAGTTCAATAGCCTTATATTTGGTACTCCACTATTGACATTTCTATACTTTGAGTTGACATTGAAACACCACTGACTCGCTATTGAGGTACAACTGTAGCTGATCAAAATATTAGCTTTAAAAGTGGCACTCTCCACTTTTAAAGCCGAGACGCAGTCGCGACGCAGTTGTGTGGCTGTCAAAGTTATTAGTGGAGTTAATTTGCTATCAAACGCAACATACCCAGCTGAGTTGGAACCCTTTTGCTGTGACAATAACATGCACAAGTTATACCCCCTAGTTTGTAAGTTTTAATTGTAAATGTTTTGTATTGTGTATGTTTTTGTGGCTGTAAATAAATACTTTTTATTATTGTTATTTGTATGTAGATCCCATGCTAGTCTGGGACGTAAAAAGAATGCTAACTAGCTGCCGTTCTTACCGGCATGTCGTTAGAGGTGGCTACGGGACTAGGGTGTCAATGAAAAAAGTGATCTAGGAGATATTATATCTGCGTGGTTCTGTCCACCCCAAAAGGGATTAAAAGATGTGAATTTATTATTTTGGTAAACGTATTGTAGGACGCCCCCCTGCTAGATGGACCGATGACCTGAAAAAGGTCGCTGGTAATGCTTTAATCACCTCCTATGCCATGCCGTGAAGATTGGCAACTAGCATTCGACGACCTCTGTGGCGCGATCGGTTATACGCCGCTACGCTTTTCTACTGTTTTCCAGTCTGGTCGTTGATTATACATACATGCATTTATCTATACATAATATCCATACATTTCTTAAATATATGTTGACTAGTACCCTTAACACAAGTCTTAAATGAACTTACCAAGGTGCTAGTTCAATTGGTGTAATAATGTCCAAATATTATTATTCTTTAGCATTAGTATTAGGTTAGCATTCTTTTTACATCCCATTTAAATAAATAAATTAATTACAGGTATGGTTCGAGAAAGTACTGAACTCAAACGTCATAATGGAAATCAAGAAAACCGGACACAATACTTTAGTTTTACGCAAACTAGGTCCTAACACAGCAATAAAAGTACACGATACAAATCGTCCTATCACCGACTTAACATCCCTCTACCCGTTGAATTCACAAAAGAATTTAATTAAAAAACAATGTCCTGTATGCAACAATTTGTTCCTGAAACGCTGTTTAAAAAAGCATATAAATGAAACGCATAATAACTTGAAACCTTTTTACTGTGATGTTTGTAAAACCTCTTTCAAAAGATCGTATCAGTTGATCAAACATGATTGTTTTGGGAAAGGTAAGGTGAAGGGAAGTGAAGTGAAGTGTGAAGGAAAGAAGGAAGGTTTGAGAGAGAGATTAAGGAGAAGTATGGTTAGATAGATAGATATCGACACCTAATGGCGCAGTTGTCCTGGTCGCCATTTAGCAAACTTTACCCTTACTCCACTAATTCATTTTAGCTACAATATTACTTCAGTATCGATATTGTGGCACTTCAGTGGCCGTAATTTGACACTTTTGGCACTCCACTAACAAATTTTGGCCACTGAGAGGCTATCGAACTACATCTGCGTCTGAAGTACAAAAAAAGCTACTCCACTAACCAAACGTCAGTCAATGTCAGTTTAATATCCTTATATTTCGTACTCCACTATTGACATTTCCATACTTGAGTGGCCACTGAAGTGCCACTGACTCGCTATTGAGGCACAAGTGTGGCTGTCAAAATATTAGTGCCACTTTTACGACCGAGTCGCAGAAGTATCGCTATAGCGACGCAGTTTAGTGGCTGTCAAAGTTAATTAGTGGAGTAAGGGCCCAGAAGTAAGGTTTAAAGTTGAAAATGTTGTGAAAAGCAAAAATATCTAATATTTTTTACCGTCTAGACGCCAAAAAAGTCGTCGTTTCGCCATATAACCAAAAAGACAAACAACAAACGCATTCACGGCCATTAACCCTTGCGGGGTAGTCAGAGGTTTAGGTTTCTATCTCCGCAATTGCGAAAATAGTGTCCTCGAACCCACGTGTTGACCAGATAGTCAGTACTCAATGTGCCAGGTGGTCAGCCATGTCGCCATTTACAAGCACTAACTAATACCTGTTCGGGGAACAGGTAGGTTTTCTCACGATGTTTTCCCTCACCGTACAATTCGATGCATTTCGTAAATGAGTTGGAAAATGTACATAGAAATTCATTAAACTTCATTTCCATTGGTACATGCTCGAGTGGGATTTGAACCCTGTACCCACTGATACAGAGCCAAGCAAGCCCCAAACAATTCAGCTACGTCAAATTACTGAGTTTAATCGACGCAAAAAAAATTGCGTTTATACCAAGTGCGTCATTAGGTGTCAATATACATATTATAGTGTATAAGGTGTATGAGTGTCAATGAAGCGAAAGTGGTCTGTCAGGATCGGGACAGATGGGGATCTGTGATCTCTACCTACCCCTCTACATATGTAAGTCTACATTATTTTTGTAAAAACTAAATTATTCTATTGACTGCAAAATATTTTTTGTTACGTACTTACATAATGTAAAAAAAAAATTATTTGAAATACTTTAATCTTTTAGCTAGTTCTTTTGATGTCGTGTACAGGTACTGACTATTACCTATTCTGAATAGGCAGGTTTTCTAACAATGCCTTATTTAATATTTTCAACTATATCATGGATTCATCATCACTACATAGTATAAAACAAAGTCGCTATCTCTGTCCCTTTGTATGCTTAAATCTTTGAAACTACGCAACGGATTGTGATGAGGTTTTTTTTAATAGATAGAGTGATTCAAGAGGAAGGTTTATATGTATAATAGCATCCATTAAATAGTGGAGTAGGCTATATATTTTATACCCATGCGAAGCTAGTATATTAATGAAATATTATTTTTTATATCTGTAAATAAAGATGAAATTTTTGTATACAAACATTTTAATTGTTTCTTTTTAAATTAACCTACCATTACACACATATACATTCACGTTCTTTAATCCCTTTCGGGGTGGACAGAACCTTAAAGACATGAAAACTTTTCCTTGGTCACTTTTGTTTTGTTTCTTTAATAAGCCATTCACCACTAAGGTTATGTCGGCTGAAGTACAAACACTGATGCCACGGCGTTTGAACTTCTTGTTATTCCATCGCCATGGTTACAACAACGCCGCCAGCCGACAACCGAAGAAAAACGAAATCGACGCTCCAATTCTTCTCTTCCTTGTTCTTCGGTTCGTTCCAGTTGAAGATCCAAATATAATCCCAAAGCAAACATATTTAGCCAGTTCGGCATCACAGTTGACTAAATATTCAGCCGAAAATAATTATTTGTATTTTCAACTTTCACTGAGCTGCTGACTTTGTTGACGCACCATAGACGACGTCCTTGGTCGATCATTAGCATGAATATTGGAGTTGTGATGCCATATGGAACATTCGTAACAGGTTGCTAGCTATAAACCCAATAGATTCCATTTACCCCTAGTCCCTTAGTCGCCTCCTACGACATGCCGGAAAGAACGGCAGCTAGTTAGCAATCTATTTAGGCCTAAACTAGCACAGGACATATTTCTTTCATATGTATATTGGGTCGATAAACGCGTTCACGACCATTAATCCTTGCGGGGTAGTCAGAGGTTCAGGTGTCCATCTCCGCAATTGCGAAGGTAGTAATTCTGTGGCCACCTCGAACCCACGTGTTGACCAGATAGTCAGTACTCAATGTGACAGGTGGTAAGCTATGTCGCCATTTACAAGCACTGACTATCACCTGGGCCCTTACTTCACTAATTAACTTTGACAGCCACTCAACTACGTCGCTATTGCGATACTTCTGCGCCTCGGCCGTAAAAGTGGCACTCTGTTAATAATTTGACATCCACACTTGTGCCTCAATAGCGAGTCAGTGGTTCTTCAGTGGCCACTCAAGTATGGAAATGTCAATAGTGAAGTACGAAATATAAGGATATTAAACTGACATTGACTGACGTTTGGTTAGTGGAGTAGCTTTTTTGTACTTTAGACGCAGAAGTGCTTCAGATGTAGTTCGATAGCCCCTCAGTGGCCAAAATTTGTTAGTGGAGTTCCAAAAGTGTCAAATTACGGCCACTGAAGTGCCACAGTATCGATACTGAAGTAATATTGTGGCTAAAATGAATTAGTGGAGTAAGGGCCTTTTCGGGGAACAGGTAGGTTTCCTCACGATGTTTTCCCTCACCGTTTAATATATTGTTTATTAGGTACTATGAAAAAAAACAGAAAATAAGGTAAAAAAATATTTATTTCGACATTACATAATTTTCAACCTATGGATATGTCATTCTAACCTAAATTTTATTTACACTTATTATAATGTAAGGTACTTAGTGAAAAATTAATACTTAAGAGTAATTACATAGATATATATAACCGACGACCTCCGTGGTGCGATCGGTTAGCCGCCTGAACGCTAATCGTGAGGTCCCAAAGATTCCCGGTGGAGGCAGAGTTAAGAACTACGCTTTCCTACTGCTTTCCAGTCTGGTCGTCGATTATGTATGCTATATTATGTATATATCTATGCATAATAAGTATATATTTCTTAAATATACGTTGACTAGTACCCTTAACACAAGTCTTAAATATACTTACCAAGAGGCTAGTTCAATTGGTTTAATAATGTCCAAATATTATATATATATATATATATCTACACACATACATGGTAACTGTCTGTGTTTACATTCGCTAACGGTGAGGGAAAACATCGTGAGGAAACCTACTTGTTCCCCGAATAGGAAAAGCCAGTTCCTATATAAGGCGATACCGTTCACTACCTATCACACTGAACCTCTGACTACCCCGCCACAATAAAAAGGGAGTGTGTATACACAAGTCGTGAAGCGTATGTTTGTATAATACATATATAGTATAATCAACAACCAGACTGGAAAACTCTGCCTTCATCGGGAATCGAACCCGGGACCTCACGATAAGCGTTCAGGCAGCTAACCGATCACGCCACGGAGGTCGTCAATAGGCCGTTAGTATCCTATTATACCTAGATTAATACAGGAACTTTATAAAACCTAAATAATATTAAACTAGTCAACGCTAAAAGTGCAGTCCCAGTAACTTTTTCTAAGGTTTATGTTTATAAGAACAAAAGACAATATTGTCATTTTGAAGCACGCGAACGTATAGTGGCCATGACAATGCATAATGGTGCCCGTTTTAAAATGTAAAATATTGTATTTTGTTCTTATAAACTTAAACCTTATAAACAGTTACTGGGACTGCACTTTTAGCGCTGACTGTACATTGTACAAACATAATATTTCATTTACACGCACCTAAGAATTTCTTCCTAAACTATACATACATATACATTCACGTCCTTCAATCCTTTTCGGGGAGGACAGAACCTTAGAGATATGTAAACTCTAGGTCACTTTAAGCATTCATATTGGTATTTCTATTGTTGACAGGTTGCTAGTCCATAGCCCAATAGAAACTTTGATTTCTTGAATGATCCTATTAAAATACACATTAATATTACGTTTCCAATTCATTCGATATGTCTGTTGCGTGTTTAGGATTACTTATACCGCCATCTGGTGCTTTTTTCGCAACATTCACCAAACTATCTTCCATTTCTGTATCATGTGAATCTAATTCATCTTTTTCCATACTAAGTGAACTAGTGAGTGATTCAACTGAGTGATACGGTTGCAAGATTTTCGTGATATGAATCTTATGCCTCTTAACCATAGTTCTGTTGAGTTTTATATCGTTCATTTTGATCACTTTGGGAACTGATTCATTAAGGATCGCTTGAGCGCTATTACTTAGGTTGCAAATGTTACTGTTTTCTATAATTTCGAATTCGTCTAAGGGGATTAGATCTTTTTCTTTGTTTCCTAAATCGTTTTGGCATATATCCGAAGCTACTTCTTTTAATGCGTCGTTCAAATCTAGATTTTTAGGTTTTTTTCTGCTATTTTGAGCTACTTTTTCTAGTTTCACGTTTTTTGTGTCACTCGATTTCGTGTCGGTATTCAATTTGGTTTTGTTTCGTCCATTTTGCGTGATTTTGTACACTTTTACTATGTTTTTGTGTTTTTTTACTGTAGTCTTTTTTTCGTACACTAAATTTTCTAGTAACTTGTATTTTTTCTTTGCTTCCACAGGTTTTTCTATTTTATCCATAGTTTTTGTTGATTTATTACGAATTTCACTTTGTTTATTTGCCTCATCTATATTTACAAGTTCTCTATCATTAATTTCTCGTTTATCATTCATTTTACTTTCATTTACATCTGTTTTCACAATTTCACCATCATTTATACATTTATCATCGTTTGGCAAACTATTTAATTCTACATGATCCTTATCTTTTTCGTCATTACTCAATTCTTTCACACTATCATTTTTAGCTAAATTATCAATATTTTTTACATTAACAGATTTTGATTCATCATTAATGACTAAATCTGTTTCACTAGTATTAATTTCATTTCCTTTCACTTCGGTACAGGTTTTCTTATTTTTAATATTGTTTAGAATATTCTCTAGGGTACATCTTTTTTTTATATATTTATCTGTACTAACTTTAGGTATATTATTATTAGAAGGTTTAAGTTCTTTAGTCTTATTTGAACTAATATCTTCTGGTTTGATATTAATACTAACTACTTTAGCTCCTTTGAATATTGCATCTGTAAAAAATAATAAATAAACATTACAGTCACGTACTTTAATACCTTTCGGGGTGGACAGAACCCAAGAGACACAATAATTTCTCCTAGGTCACTTTTTAGCATGAATATTGTGGGGTTGTTATGTCATGTGGAACATTGGTGACAGGTTGCTAGCCCATTATCTAATATATTCCATTGACTCCTACTCCTAAATCACCTGCTACGACATGCCGGGAAGAACGGCAGCTAGTTAGAATTTTATTTGCGTTTCAGACCAGCACGGTACTACGATTGAAATGTACCAAGAATATGAATAATGATACCGAGATATATACAGAATTCCTTCCGATGTTTTTCCTAACCTATATCAATAGTACATATACATACAATCTTGATCATCCAGATAATGTATACATATAGACAAAAACACAAACGCATTCAATCAGCCTGTACTAGTCTACTGCTGGACATAGGCCTCCCCAAGGGTACGGCACAAAACACGATCATTCGTGGCCCTCATCCAGCCACTACCAGCGACCTTCTTGAGGTCATCAGTCATACAATACATACCTTCCATTAACTCAGGATTTTCTTCCCACCAAACCGGACTCGGACACGTGAGTATCTCAATAAAGTCTTCATCACTTAACATTTCATTATCTTCATGAAATCTTATCATTTCCTTCATAGTTAGATTCTGAATGAACTGTCTCATTTCTTCATTCCCGTCTGAGATTGTCTTTAGACCTGATTTGACGGACGTATTGACAGATGTCAGTTGGGTTGGATTGACATCTGTCAGTGTGTCGAAAGGCGGGATTTTTGGTGGTAAGTCGGTTTCTTTTATTCCTGTAATGTTGTGAATAAAAATTATAGTTAGAGTTAATATATTAGAATATAATATGAAAATATTATAAATAGATAAATGCATTTATAGAACATATAACCAACAATTAAGAGATCAATTAATCAGAGACTGTAACCCGTTTTATACGCCTAACAAACAAAACAAATAAATAGATAGTCAGAGGCTTGAGTGCCCATCTCCGAAATTTCGAAGGATGTTAGGTATGGGTCACTCGAAGCCCGCGTATCACTATATAGACAGCACCCGACGTGATTGGTAGTGAACCGTATCGCCGTATTTAGGCACTGGCTGTTATCTTTCCCGAGGGATAGGTAGGTTTCCTCGCGATTTTTTTGCTCACCGTTAATTAAGTTGACAAACGAAAAACAAAGACAAACGCATTCACGACCATTAACCCTTGCAGGGTAGTCAGAGGTTCAGATGTCCATCTCCGCAATTACGAAGGCAGTAATTCTATGGCCACCTGGAACCTACGTGTTGACCAGATAGTCAGTACTCAATGTGACAGGTGGTAAACCATGTCGCCATTTACAAACATTATCTATTACCTGTTCGGGAAACAGGTAGGTTTCCTCACGATGTATTCCTTCACCGTAGTATTCGACGCATTTCGTAAATGTATTTTTATTACGAAAATGTACATAGAAATTCATTTCCATTGGTACATGCTCAAGCGGGATTTGTACCCTGTAGTCACTGATTCAGAGTCAAGCCCCAAACAACTGAGCTAAGTCGAAACTTTGACCTTTTTGTTAAATAAATAAATATTACTTTATAAGACTGAAATTATAGTTAGAAACATTATTTTTACCTTTACACGGCACGGTACGCTTCCTCTTATTCAAAGCGACCAATTTTTTCAACTGATGCGTCGGTCTGAGGCACACTTTAGTCTTCTTGACATTCCGCTTAACTTTATTAGGATAGTAATCTGTGACACGCGAGTCCGTGGTCACTTTTTCTTTTTTTACACTCTGTTTTTTCTGTGGGACTCTTTCTGCTTTTTTCGGACTTTTTGAAGAAGTGTTGGTGTTAGGGTTCTTTTGGGTTATGTTTAGGTTTCTGTCTTTGTTTCTAAGACGTCGTTTCAGTTGAGCTTGACGCCTGGTTATTATAGGTTCCATTTTTGTTGATGCTTTCATCGTTGAATCATCTGTAAAATAAAAATACATATTTCTTTAATATTTTTGAAAGAAAAACTCGAGGCAAGAAAACGGGACTTATAGCGTATGTTTTATAAACAACTAGCGATCCGCTCCGGCTTCGCACGGGTGTAAAATATATAGCCTACTCCACTATTTAATGGATGTTATTATACATATAAAGCTTCCTCTTGAATCACTCTATCTATTAAAAAAAACCGCATCAAAATTCGTTGCATAGTTTCGAAGATTTAAGCATACAAAGGGACAAAGAAAGCGACTTTATTTTATACTATTAAGCATACAAAGGGACAAAGAAAGCGACTTTGTTTTATACTATGTAGTGAAGTATTACCTTTGTTACCTGTCACGGGTCAACTGACACTTTGTTGGGTAACAAAGGTAGAGTACCCGCCACATACGGTGGCAGTTGGAGGCGTCGCCACAGTCGCGTAATCCAGTGTTGCCAGTAAACACGCCAAAACTAGCACTCACTGTGCCATACGGCTCGATACATTATATTGAGGTTTCATTTGTAACGATCTTTGGTTGCAGAGCTATAAACTCAAATAAAACAAATTAATATATCTAAGTCAAAATATGTTTATTTAAAATAGGCCCTATCACAAGCTCTCTTTGAATGTTATCTTATGATCTAAGTATAACAACAATAAAGATTATTATTTTTATAATTAACATAACATTTATATAATTAACCTCCATCTGCCATAATATATTCAAAATTATAAATATCACAAGCTCTCTTTGAAAGTTATCTTATGATCTAAGTATAAATTAAAAAAACTATTTCAAACATGGCACTGAGCATTGTCTTTACATATTTTTTACCGAGGTTAGATTAGCGGAGACCCTAGCTTGGAGAAGAACTAACAAGAAACTCCGGAAATCAATTTATTATAATCACCCTTAACAAACATAAAAATTACAAAGAGTGGGCAAAAAACACAACGCTGGTAATACTAAATTTACCTTTCATACAAAATAACACGCAATTGCGGAAACGTCAAATTTAGTTCCAAGTTTGGCTACTGCCACCGTATGTGGCGGGTACTCTAATGCTTTGTTTATAAAATATACACAATAAGTCCCGTTTTCTTATTAAACATTTTTTTCACTCAAAAGTAATAGTTACACACAATAACTACATACATAAATTCACGCCTTTACGTCCCTAAAGGGATAATCAGAGACTATTGATCACTACCTGGAACGATCTTGACAAATCTCTTGCTTCACTCACACTCATTAACCTTCTACAACAAAAATCTACATCAATCAAAAGGCAAATATATGTATTGAATGGGAAACAGATTATCCAAATAAAAGTATAAAAAGCAACTTCATTAAAATCATACATTAATGCCTGTGATGTCACTTGATTGTCTTCTTGAACAATCCTGGCAAATCTCTAAACTCACTCTAACCAATTAACATTCTCATACATGCTCTTCTGTTCTTCACTACGTACACCCGCCTTGAGAATGTCTCCCATTTGATCTGTATAATATACTTTTGTGGTCCTTTCTTGTTGAACCCTGACAACCTTAGAGTTATAAGTTGCATTCATAACCATTCTTTCATACAGACTCTATGAGACTATTATACTTGGAATTATAAACCGATAAACTTAGAATTTTACACTCCATGTGACTTAGTATGAACAGATAAACTTTTTGCAACTATTCTTACTATTCTTATATAGGAAAATTAAGGTAAGTCATTCCGACTGACAAATTCATTCATATGTTTGATTTAAAAGGAAACAATATGTTATTGAGAGCATTTTAACTTATTTAATTCTAATTGTAAACGAGGATTAATTACATTCAGGAACTTAAATAATTTAGTGTATTAAACCTCTATAAGGCAGTGGCAATGTCAAGTGTCAATGTCTCTTACAAACATACATATATCTATATCCCCAACGGTATAGGCAGTGACTATTGATCTCCAACTGGAATGATCCTGATAAATCTCAAATATCTTCTTCTTACTTCACTCACACTATTAACCTTCTCATTCATGCTCTTCTCAAGTGTCTTACTACTGCTTTATAAATGATTAAAAATAACCAGGGAATAGAAATATTCTTAGGTACAATACATTCATGTCCTTAATCCCTTTTGGGGTGGACAGAACCTTAGCGACATGAAAACATCTTCTTTGTCACTTCTTACCATTTATATTGGGGGTTTTTATATGTCACATAGAACATTGGTGACAAGTTGCTAGCTCATCACCCAATAGATTCCATATGCCCCTATTCCCTTAGTGTTTTTAGGTTCTTGTGCCATTTATCTCACATATATGCTGTCTATACCTCCAATTAATCCTAATCAGCAGATATTCAATCACTTTAATAGTGAGGAATATTCAGAAAGTCAGTAACTCTGACCGTTAAGAGAAAATGTCAGGTAACCTGTATTTTATTTGGTATAAACCATGTCTTGTGAATATGTATGAAACATATTCCTTTTGTATGCAAGAGATATTGTTTTTTATTTAATAAGCTATAAAATAGTTCAATAAAAAATAATTGAATAAAAATTATTCAGTTTATAAGAATTATAAATTTTAATTAAGAATTATTTGTCTAAATTAGTCTAGTATGAACAGATTTATGTTTCCACTAAAAACGTGATGATTTG
This sequence comes from Leucoptera coffeella, assembly GCA_030578115.1. Taxonomy (NCBI): domain Eukaryota; kingdom Metazoa; phylum Arthropoda; class Insecta; order Lepidoptera; family Lyonetiidae; genus Leucoptera; species Leucoptera coffeella. The sequence goes on along the minus strand of JAMBLF010000859.1, from coordinate 39,220 downwards.
AAATACGCTATACGTATTAATACTTTATTGGTAATAACATTTCTAAGATGATGAAAAAAGGTTTCGTTAATGGAAAATAGTCAATAACAATTATTTTAATTAGGTTTTGAAATGGTTACAGTCTAATAAATAATTAAGTATTACGTATTATAGTTTTGAAGTAATGAAACGAAAATACGACTTCAGTACGTACGAAGGTACCTTCTTACCATATCAAGGATTCATAGTATGCTTGGTTAGAAATTGTACGAAAAACATGATAAAATGCGACTAAGGGCATGCATAAGCGTTTTTAAGTCAATATATTAAAGATTTACGTCTAAGTACATAAATTTATTACTCGTAGATAATTATGGAACAAACAATATTTCGTAATATCTTGCATGTCACTATTATTGGTAGAAATCTGTTGTTCTAAGCGTAAATATTGAAAATTGAAAAGTGCAGTATTAATTTAAGCATAAAAGTTGTTTTTAAATTAACTTTTAATTGTTTGAATACTTAAAATAAAATTATATCTTACCATAATCTGCAGACGAAACGATAATGTAAAATGTACAAGGTAAAGCTACACTACATGTGTATAGACGAGGAATGCTTAAAAAAATATCTTAGTGGCCAGACAATAGCATATATTTAGAATAAAGGTTTTGTTTCTTATACATATCTGATTAGGCTATATTTTATTCATATCTATACATAGTGGACAAGATATAAGTAATGTGCATCAATTTATTATAAGAAATAATATTTTGAACATTACTATAAGTTCTTACTATTTAGCGAATTAGGTTGTATATTGTTAGTTTTAAGATCTCAATTTTATATTATTTTCATTATTTAGGATACATTTCTATTTTGGAGGTCTTTTTTATTCAAACAACGATGACATTGGAAATGTTACGTAAAAAGTAATACCGTCCTAAGACATAGTCCTTAGTAATAATTAAGGCTAACTTCAAGCATTTGAATTTATAATACTAAGAGTAAGGATCTCCTTATTTAATGATTATTATAGATATAACAATAGAATCATAATATCCTCTTTTGTTGTTTTCTCTTCCCACATGTGGGTTGAGTAAATAGTATTGTTTGAACATGTATCATCGCTTTACCCGGTCAGTTATCATTTTTCACCGGTTCAACACTTTGGTATATGTAGAGGAGTGTCGATTTTATTAAAACGGGCTTCGATCAGTATGAAAACTTTTTTGAGATGAAATTTTACATCATAAATGTACGCTTATATATTTTTATATTCTAGGAATAAACTAATTTACTAACCTGCAGATCTATATTATTTATTTCTTTTCAACGTTGACACAACATTTTAAGCAATGTTGTTGGAAAGATGAATTTGACACAGGATATATGACATAATAGATCGATAGGTTTGTTTCAATATCGATATTTGCTTATTAGGAGCTGTATATGGTTTGGAGTAAATGGCACTGTTAAAATAGATTATTCAGGATAAACTATAATCGTCGGATACAGTCGTCTGATTTTGTATAGCCGCAACTTTGAGTAAATACCCGAATGCATTTAATTCGTCGGCGTCATCCGGTATCGTGCCATCGCAGCATATGAATCGATACATACATTGACGTCAGTCATCCACAAACCCAACACTATTTTATAGGTTTGTGAATTTCGCTATCACGCAAAATATATTTTTGACTATTTTCGTGGATTAAACCTTAAATCAAGATGCAGGCTCTCAACCGCATTACCAAGGCTGCTTCCCAAGTCTCCAAGGTTACCGTGCCCAAGCGTTCCATGGCCGCTTTCGCCATCCCATGCAAAAACCCTGCATCCAAATTGGTAAGCAAATATATCTTCATTTTATTTCCATATTACAGAGAAGTTCTATTATATATTCCTTTATTTATACTTTTATTCTATTAAAAAGGCTTTATATGTGAATATTTTACGTTTATTAGTATTGGAAAGTTGATTTGCAATTACGTAATTTCGAATGTATAGGTTAGGATATTGTATAAATTAAAACTAGTACCTGATTTTCAAAATTACTATAATTGCCTTTTATTTTATAGTTCTTGGATATTTCAATTTGTTAAAGTAGTCTTCAAAGTGCACTTTTAATTATTAGGGTAGAGTTTAACTTTAAAATCAATCTATTACATAAAAATTTCAATCTTTATCTAATCATTTATCTTTCGCTAACCTATTTAAGGATTATACATACTTTGTAAGTTTTAAACCACTACCAAGTCATAATTATTTCTCAATACTAGAGATGTAAATATTTATTTACATATGCAAAATATATGTTATTATTAAATTCACTTACTTCTTTATATTAACACACAGTCCACAATCTCTCTTGCGGTGTAGCCAGTAATTGCCATTTACTGCCATTGTAGACTAACACATTATTATATTAAATTCTCTATATCTGTAATATAAAATGCTCACGCCAGGGCCCTTACTTAAGTTTGACAGCCACTCAACTACATCGCTATAGCGATAATTCTGCGTCTCGGCCGTAAAAGTGGCACTCTGCTAATATTTTGACAGCCACAATAGCGAGTCAATGGCACTTCAGTGGCCACTCAAAGTACAGAAATTATTGTCTATGGATTACAACAATTTAAAAAACTGTTTGCACTGACAATGCAGCAATGTCAATTAATGCATATTGATTTAGCAGTTAAAAGTTTTAATTTTATAACGTAAACGTAACTAAAAACGTAACAGAAAAAATATTTTATGTTTTTAATTGAAACTAAAACTACTAACTGAGTGTGTGAGTGTACATTAGATATTGACCATAGACAAAAAAAGCTGTCAAAACAATAGTAGAGTACCAAATGAAGGCTATTGAACTAATGTTGAGGCACGTCAGACGTAGAAGTATTTCGATAGCGCTTCAGTGGCCAAAATTTGTTAGTGGAGTGCGAAAAGTGTCAAATTACGGCCATTGAAGTGCCACCAAGTAAGGGCCCTGTTTATCAACACAGTGTTAGACAGAAATCACTGATCTCCATTTTTCACAACTTTTGGTTCATTATTATTCTACCTCTGTATTTGTGAAGTTCTGAAAAGGCTTTTGCGCCATTTCACAACTTCATAGGAGACTGATTTAAGGTTGAAGAATAATTGTATTTAATCCTGTTTTTTTAGATTTTCGGGAAAATTGGACTCACCAATGTAGAAAATGTATCATAACTTGGATTTTTTACACTTTTATTTTATTAAATGTATTTTTAGCAATAAAGGATAGCCTTTCCACCATTGACATGTCTTATTATTATTGTATATTGAGTAAATTTGTCATTATTTCATCTTTGTAACCAAAATACATTTACGAAATGAGTCTAATACTATGTTGAGGGAAAATACAGTTAGGAAACCTACTTGTTGACCAAACAGATAATAATCAGTGCTTGTACATGGCATCATGGCTTACCACCTGTCACATTGAGTACAGACTATCCGCTCAACATGTGTGTTTCAAGGTGGCCATAGAATCACTCCCCAATTGCAGAGATGGAAACCTGAACCTCAGTCTTCACAAGTGTTAATTGTTTCGTCTTCTTACGATATAATAAGTTTTATTATCTTTTCAGACGTACTACACTCATGCCACGATCATGGTTGCCGCATGGATGGCTATCCCTGTCTGGGTAACTGCAAACCTTAAGAGCTACCGTTCCAAGTAAAACGTCAACGTTGAACGTAGATCGTAGTGCTATTGTTTATGTTTAAGTAAAGCGTATTTATAAAGCTATTGTGGTTTTATTTCTTTTTATTTATTTCTTTAAATACAGAAAAGAATTAATTATAATAACATTTATGAAACCATGGCACCCCTCGCAAGTGTGAATAGGATTTGTCCAGCTAATGGTATTGTGTGAAATTCACATGCTAATGACAAACCCTGCAATTTATAAATAAACAATATACTAATAAATACTTTATGTGCAATTTTGATTCAGTTTATTAGTTTATTAGCTGTGTAATATGGGTTACAATCGTGTTAAGATTAAATTATATAATAAATATGAGTTGTTCTAGACTGATTCCCAAAGCGAATTTTTTTGACATTAAAGGTATAATTTAAAAAAAATGGAAACAAACTAAACCTTTTGATTTGTGTATACATACATTTAATATTTTGTGTAGATAAAATGGTTTTCATCATACTATCAGTTTAGTTTTAAACACTTGTCTTAACATGTGAATTTTTAAAAAACTATGTTAGTTCTAGACTCCCAAAGCATACTACACTATAACGAGATAACTTAGAGGGTTCTTGAGTGGAGGCCACGTCTCGGTAAACGTTGTAACGCCCCCCTTAGGTGTGTATGATGACCTCAAGAAGGTTGCTGGTAGTGACTGGATTTTAATAACGAAACTGACGTCTCTTGAATGGCGTTTGGGGAGGCAAAAATCCAGACAAACTAGTACACTGATTATAGAACTAGATATTAACAAACAATTATTATAGTTTTGTTTGGATAGTATTTTATAACACTTCAAATTAAACACAAACGCGAAATTTCAGCAGTTTCGATTTACGATTTTAAAGATACAGACATACACATCAAACCTGATTCCCTATAGAAGGGTAGGCAGAGATTACGGAACCCCATTTGTCCCGATCCTGACAGACCATGTTTGCTTTATTTTGAAGATATGTTCAGAAAACTGATTTAACTTAATGCCATCTCCTGTAATGTATGGGAAGTGAAGATTTGTCTCTGTACTACGATTGTGACTATATATTCATGCCTTAACTCATTCAGAGCCAACGACACGCCTCGCGTGTTCTTGAAAATTCTACTCGCCACGCCGCGGACACGCCTCGCGTGTCCATAAGTTTTCGATTATATCACGAAAAGTACATGAAACATTTTATTAAGAATTTGTGTACATGGTATTTACCACACGAATAACCATACATTCACGTGGTTTCGACTTTAAAAGAAGTTATATTTATACTAAAAACGAATACCTTGTGTAATGCCAAGAACGAGTGTGCGACCAGAGGTTCTAAAAGTTTGTTTAACTTTCCATCAAACTCACTACGTTAGCTTGTTTATTATAATATTAGTACTTACACAATAATATGTTTCTAAATGATTTTAGTCGATAGTTAACTTCCGTAATGGAATAGGCAGAGACTTGGTTGTCACCTTGAACGGATGACCATTCTCTCTTGCTTCACTCACACCCGTTAACCTTCTCATAAATTCCTGAAAAGAACTAATCATCGCTCAAGGATATTTCTGAAAAGGACTATCATCCTTTAAGGATATTCCTAAAAAGGACTATCGTCCTTCAAACGTAGTCTGAAAAGGAATTTCATCCTTCAAGAATATTCCTTAAAAGGACTATCGTCGTTCAAGGATATTCCTGAAAAGGACTATCATCCCTCAAGGATATTTCTGAAAAGGACTATCTTCCTTCCAACGTAGTCCTGAAAAGTACTTTTATTCCTAAAAGAAATTCCTGAAAAGGACTATCGTCCTTCAAACGTAGTCATGAAAAGGACTAACATCCTTCAAGTATATACTCGTACCTGAAAAGGAATATCTTTCTTCAAATGAAGTCCTGAAAAGGACTATGATCCTTTAAGGATATTCCTGAAAAGGACTTTCATCCCTCAAGGATATTTTTGAAAAGGACTATCGTACTTCAAACGAAGTCCTGAAAAGGACTATCACCCTATAAGGATATTCCTGAAAAGGACTATCTGCCTTCAAGGATATTCCTGAAAAGGACTATCGTCCTTCAAACGTAGTCCTGAAAAGGACAATCATCCTTTAAGGATATTCCTGAAAAGGACTATCGTCCTTCAAGGTAATCCTGAAAAGGACTATCGATCCTTCAAGGATATTCCTGAAAAGGACTATCATCCTTCAAACGTAGTCCTGAAAAGGACTATCGTCCTTCAAACGTTGTCCTGAAAAGTATTATCGTCCTTCAAGTATATTCCTTAAAAGGAATATCATCCTTCAAGAATATTCCTGAAAAGGACTATCATCCTTAAGGATATTCCTGTAAAGGACTTTCGTCCTTCAAACCAAGTCCTAAACAGGACTATCGTCCTTCAAACGTATACCTGAAAAGGACTTTCACCTTTTAGGATATTCCTGAAATGGACTATCGTCCTTCAAGATTATTTCTGAAAAGGACTACGATTTTTCAAGGACATTCCTGAAAAGGACTATCATCCTTCAAACGTAGTCCTGAAAAGGACTATCGTCCTTCAAGCGTTGTCCTGAAAAGTATTATCGTCCTTCAAATATATTCCTTTAAAGGAATATCATCCTTCAAGGATATTCCTGAAAAGGACTATCATCCTTAAGGATATTCCTGTAAAGGACTTTCGTAATTCAAACCAAGTCCTAAACAGGACTATCGTCCTTCAAACGTATACCTGAAAAGGACTTTCACCTTTTAGGATATTCCTGAAACAGACTATCGTCTTCTAAACTTACACCTGAAAAGGACTATGATCTTTCAAGGATATTCCTGAAAAAAACTATTGTCCTTCAAACGTAGTCCTGAAAAGGACTATCATCCTTTAAGGGTATTTCTAAAAAGACTATCGTCCTTCAAACGTAGTCCTAATAAGGACTATCACCCTATAAGGATATTCCTGAAAAGGACTATCATCCTTCAAGCATATTCCTGAAAAATACTATCGTTCTTTAAACGTACACCGGAAAAGAACTATGATCCTTCAAGGATATTCCTGAAAAGGACTATCGTCCTTCAAGGATATTCCTGAAAAGGACTATCGTCCTTCAAGGAAATTCCTGAAAAGGACTATCATCCTTCAAAATTAGTCCTGAAAAGGACTATCGTCCTTCAAGGATATTCCTGAAAAGGACTATCGATCGTTTTCAAGGATATTCCTGAAAGGACTATCAGTCCTTTAAACGTAGTCCTGAAAAGGACTATCGTCCTTCAAGGATATTCCTGAAAAGGACTATCATCCTTCAAGGTAGTCCTGAAAAGGACTATCGTCCTTCAAACGTATGTCCTGAAAAGGATTATCGTCCTTCAAGGATATTCCTGAAAAGGACTATCATCCTTCAAGGATATCCCTGAAAAGGACTATCATCCTTCAAGGATAATCCTGAAAAGGACTATCGTCCTTCAAAGGTATTCCTGAAAAGGACTATCGTCCTTCAAGGATATTCCTGAAAAGGACTATCATCCTTCAAGGATATTCTTGAAAAGGATTATCGTCTTCAAACCAAGTCCTGAAAAGGACTATCATCCTTCAAGTATTCCTGAAAAGGACTATCATCCTTAAAGGATATTCCTGAAAAGGACTATCATCCTTAATGATATTCCCAAAAAGGACTTTCGTCCTTCAAACCATAGTCCTGAAAAGGACTTTCGTCCTTCAAACGTAGTCCTGAAAAGGACTATCATCCTTCAAGGATATTCCTGAAAAGGACTATCATCCTTTAAGGATATTCCTGAAAAGGACTATCATCCTTCAAGGATATTCCTGAAAAGGACTATCGTCCTTCAAACGTAGTCCTGAAAAGGACTATCGTCCTTAAACGATATTCCTGAAAAAACTATCATCCTTCAAGGATATTCCTGAAAAGGACTATGATCCTTCAAGGTATTCCTGAAAAAAGGACTATCATCCTCTCAAAGATTTTCATGAAAAGGAGTATCATCCTTTAAGGAAATTCCTAAAAGGGACTTTCGTCCTTCAAGGATATTCCTGAAAAGGACTATCGTCCCTTAAAGGATATTCCTGAAAAGGACTTTAATACTTCAAGGATATTCCTGAAAAAAGACTATCGTCCTTCAAACGTAGTCCTGAAAAAGACTATCGTCCTTTAAGGATATTCCTGAAAAGGACTATGAACCTTCAAGGGATATTCTCTGAAAAGGACTATCATCCTTGAAGTACATTCTTTAAAAGGACTATCATCCTGTAAGGATATTCCAAAAAGAAATGTCGTCCTTTAAACGTTGTCCTGAAAAGGACTATAATCCTTCAAGGATATTCCTAAAAAGGATTATCATTCTTTAAGAATATTCCTGTAAAGGACTATAATCCTTCAAGGATATTTCTGAAAGGACTATCGTCCTACAACGATATTCTTTAAAAGGACAATCATCCGTTAAACGTAGTCCTGAAAAGGACTATAATCCTTCAAGGATATTCCTGAAAAGGACTATCGTCCTTTAAACGTACTCCTGAAAAGGCCTTTTATCATCCTTTAAGAATATTCCCAAAAAGGATTATCGTCCTTTTAATGTAGTCCTTCAAGGATATTCCTTAAAATTGACTACCGTCCTTTAAACGTCGTTCTGAAAAGGATTGTAATCCTTCAAGGATATTCTTAAAATGGACTATCATCCTTCAAGGATATTCCTTAAAAAGAATTTGGTCCTTCAATGATATTCCTTAAAAGGACTATCGTCCTTCAAACGTACTCCTGAAAAGTACTTAGATCCTGCAAGGATATTCTTGAAATGGACAATCGTCCTTTAATGATATTTCTGAAAAGGATTATCATCCTTTAAGGATATTCCCAAAAAGGACTATCGTCCTTTAAACGTAGTCCTGAATAGGATTATCGTCCTTAAAGTATATTCCTGAAAAAGACTATCATCCTTAAAACGTAGTCCTGAAAAGGACTATAATACTTCAAGGATATTCCTGAAAAGGACTATCGTCCTTTAAGGATATTACTGAAAAGGACTATGAACCTTCAAGGATATTCCTGAAAAGGACTATCATCCTTCAACCGTAGTCATGAAAAGGACTTTCGTCCTTTAAGTACATTCCTTAAAAGGGACTATCATCCTGTAAGGATATTCCCAAAAAGGTCTATTATCCTTTAAACGTTGTCCTGAAAAGGACTATCGTCCTACAAGGATATTCTTTAAAAGGACAATCATCCGTTAAACGTAGTCCTGAAAAGGACTTTAATCCTTCAGGGATATTCCTAAAAAGGACTATCGTCCTTTAAGGATATTCCTGAAAAGGACTATGAACCTTCAATGATATTCCTGAAAAAGACTATCATTCTTCAAACGTAGTCCTTAATCGGACTGTCGACCTTTAAACGTAGTCTTGAAAAGGACTATAATCCTTCAAGGATATTCCTAAAAAGGACAATCATCCTTTAAACGTAGTCCTGAAAAGGACTTTAATCCTTCAAGGATATTCCTAAAAAGGACTTTCATCCTTTAAACGTAGTCCTGAAAAGGACTATCGTCCTTTAAGGATATTCCTGAAAAGGACTATGAACCTTTAAGTATATTCCTGAAAAGACTGTCATTCTTCAAACGTAGTCCTGAAAAGGACTATCGTCCTTTAAACGTAGTCCTTCATGGATATTCCTTAAAATGGACTATCGTCCTTCAAGGATATTACTGAAAAGGACTATCGTCCTTTAAACGTAGTCCTGAAAAAGACTATAATCCTTCAAGGATATTCCTAACAAGGACTATCATCCTTAAAACGTAGTCCTGAAAAGGACTATAATCCTTCAAGGATATTCCTGAAAAGGACTATCGTCCTTTAAGGATATTCCTGAAAAGGACTATGAACCTTCAAGGATATTCCTGAAAAGGACTATCATCCTTCAACCGTAGTCATGAAAAGGACTTTCGTCCTTGAAGTACATTCTTTAAAAGGACTATCATCCTGTAAGGATATTCCCAAAAAGAAATGTCGTCCTTTAAACGTTGTCCTGAAAAGGACTATAATCCTTCAAGGATATTCCTAAAAAGGATTATCATTCTTTAAGAATATTCCTGTAAAGGACTATAATCCTTCAAGGATATTTCTGAAAGGACTAATCGTCCTACAACGATATTCTTTAAAAGGACAATCATCCGTTAAACGTAGTCCTGAAAAGGACTATAATCCTTCAAGGATATTCCTGAAAAGGACTATCGTCCTTTAAACGTACTCCTGAAAAGGCCTTTAATCCTTAAAGGATATTCCTAAAAAGGACTATCATCCTTTAAGAATATTCCCAAAAAGGATTATCGTCCTTTTAATGTAGTCCTTCAAGGATATTCCTTAAAATTGACTACCGTCCTTTAAACGTCGTTCTGAAAAAGGATTGTAATCCTTCAAGGATTATTCTTTAAAATGGACTATCATCCTTCAAGGATATTCCTTAAAAAGAATTTGGTCCTTCAATGATATTCCTTAAAAGGACTATCGTCCTTCAAACGTACTCCTGAAAAGTACTTAGATCCTGCAAGGATATTCTTGAAATGGACAATCGTCCTTTAATGATATTTCTGAAAAGGATTATCATCCATTTAAGGATATTCCCAAAAAGGACTATCGTCCTTTTAAACGTAGTCCTGAATAGGATTATCGTCCTTAAAGTATATTCCTGAAAAAAGACTATCATCCTTAAAACGTTAGTCCTGAAAAGGACTATAATACTTCAAGGATATTCCTGAAAAAGGACTATCGTCCTTTAAGGATATTCCTGAAAAGGACTATGAACCTTCAAGGATATTCCTGAAAAGGACTATCATCCTTCAACCGTAGTCATGAAAAGGGACTTTCGTCCTTTAAGTACATTTCCTTAAAAAGGACTATCATCCTGTAAGGATATTCCCAAAAAGGGTCTATTATCCTTTAAACGTTGTCCTGAAAAGGACTATCGTCCTACAAGGATATTCTTTAAAAGGACAATCATCCGTTAAACGTAGTCCTGAAAAGGACTTTAATCCTTCAAGGATATTCCTAAAAAGGACTATCGTCCTTTAAGGATATTCCTGAAACGGACTATGAACCTCCAATGATATTCCTGAAAAAGACTATCATTCTCAAACGTAGTCCCTTAATCGGACTGTCGACCTTTAAACGTAGTCTTGAAAAGGACTATTATCCTTCAAGGATATTCCTAAAAAGGACAATCATCCTTTAAACGTAGTCCTGAAAAGGACTTTAATCCTTCAAGGATATTCCTAAAAAGGACTTTCATCCTTTAAACGTAGTCCTGAAAAGGACTATCGTCCTTTAAGGATATTCCTGAAAAGGACTATGAACCTTCAAGTATATTCCTGAAAAAGACTGTCATTCTTCAAACGTAGTCCTGAAAAGGACTATCGTCCTTCAAACGTAGTCCTGAAAAGGACTATCGTCCTTCAAACGTCGTTCTGAAAAGGACTATCGTCCTTCAAAGATATTCCTGAAAAGGAACTATCATCCTTCAAGAATATAACTGAAAAAGACTATCATCCTTCAAACGTAGTCCTGAAAAGGACTTTCGTCGTTGAAGTATACTCCTGAAATGGACTATCATCCTTTAAGGATATTCCCGAAAAGGACTATCGTCCTTTAACCGTAGTCCTTCAAGGATATTCCTGAAAAGGACTATCGTCCGTTAAGAATATTTCTGATAAGGCTTATCATCCTTCGAGGATATTCCTAAAAAGGACTATTATCCTTCAAACGTAGTCCTGAAAAGGACAATCGTCCTTTAAAACGTACTCCTGAAAAGGCCTTTAAATCCTTAAAGGATATTCCTAAAAAGGGACTATCATCCTTTAAGAATATTCCCAAAAAGGATGATCGTCCTTTTAATGTAGTCCTTCAAGGATATTCCTTAAAATTGGACTACCGTCCTTTAAACTTCGTTCTGAAAAGGATTGTAATCCTTCAAGGATATTCTTAAAAATGGACTATCATCCTTCAAGGATATTCCTTAAAAAGAATTTGGTCCTTCAATGATATTCCTTAAAAGGACTATCGTCCTTCAAACGTACTCCTGAAAAGTACTTAGATCCTGCAAGGATATTCTTGAAATTGACAATCGTCCTTTAATGATATTTCTGAAAAGGATTATCATCCTTTAAGGATATTCCCAAAAAGGACTATCGTCCTTTAAACGTAGTCCTGAATAGGATTATCGTCCTTAAAGTATATTCCTGAAAAGGGTGTATCATCCTTCAAGGATATTACTGAAAAGGATTATCATCCTTTAAGGATATTCCCAAAAAGACTATCGTCCTTTAAGCGTAGTCCTGAAAAGGACTATAATACTTTTAAGGATATTCCTGAATTGGACTATCGTCCTTCAAGGATATTTCTGAAAAGGACTATCATCCTTTAAGGATATTCCCAAAAAGGACTATCGTCCTTTAAACGTAGTCCTGAAAAGGACTATAATCCTTCAAGGATATTCCTGAAAAGGACTATCGTCATTCAAACGAAGTTCTGAAAAGGACTATCGTCCGTCAAGAATATTCCTGATAAGGACTATCATCCTTCGAGGATATTCCTTAAAAAGGACTATCATCCATAAAGAATATTCCTGAAAAGGATTATCATCCTTTAAGGGATATTCCGTAAATGGACTATCATCCTTCAAACGTAGTCCTGTACAGGGCTATCTTCCTTCAAACGTAGTCTTTTAAAGGACTATTGTCCTTTAAACGTAGTCCTGAAAAGGACTTTAATCCTTAAAGGATATTTCTAAAAAAAGACTTTCGTCCTTGAAGTATATTCCTAAAAAGGACTATCATCCTTTAAGGATATTCCCAAAAAGGACTATCGTCCTTTAAAATGAAGTCCTTCAAAGATATTCCTTTAAAATTGACTATCGTCCTTCAAGGATATTAATGAAAAGGACTATCATCCTTCAAGGATATTCCTGATAAGGATTATCATCCTTTAAGAATATTCCTGAAAAGGGACTTATCATCCTTCAAACGTAGTCCTGAAAAGGGGACTTTTCGTCCTTGAAGTATATTCCTGAAATAGATTATTATTCTTTAAGGATATTCCCAAAAAGGACTACCGTCCTTTTAACGTAGTCCCTTTAAAGGACTATTGTCCTTTAATCGTAGTCCTGAAAAGGGACTTTAATCCTTCAAGGATATTCCTAAAAAGGATTATCATTCTTTAAGAATATTCCTGTAAAGGACTATAATCCTTCAAGGATATTTCTGAAAGGACTATCGTCCTACAACGATATTCTTTAAAAGGACAATCATCCGTTAAACGTAGTCCTGAAAAGGACTATAATCCTTCAAGGATATTCCTGAAAAGGACTATCGTCCTTTAAACGTACTCCTGAAAAGGCCTTTAATCCTTAAAGGATATTCCTAAAAAGGACTATCATCCTTTAAGAATATTCCCAAAAAGGATTATCGTCCTTTTAATGTAGTCCCTTCAAGGATATTCCCTTAAAATTGACTACCGTCCTTTAAACGTCGTTCTGAAAAGGATTGTAATCCTTCAAGGATATTCTTAAAATGGACTATCATCCTTCAAGGATATTCCTTAAAAAGAATTTGGTCCTTTCAATGATATTCCTTAAAAGGACTATCGTCCTTCAAACGTACTCCTGAAAAGTACTTAGATCCTGCAAGGATATTCTTGAAATGGACAATCGTCCTTTAATGATATTTCTGAAAAGGATTATCATCCTTTAAGGATATTCCCAAAAAAGGACTATCGTCCTTTAAACGTAGTCCTGAATAGGATTATCGTCCTTAAAGTATATTCCTGAAAAAGACTATCATCCTTAAAACGTAGTCCTGAAAAGGACTATAATACTTCAAGGATATTCCTGAAAAGGACTATCGTCCTTTAAGGATATTCCTGAAAAGGACTATGAACCTTCAAGGATATTCCTGAAAAGGACTATCATCCTTCAACCGTAGTCATGAAAAGGACTTTCGTCCTTTAAGTACATTCCTTAAAAGGACTATCATCCTGTAAGGATATTCCCAAAAAGGTCTATTATCCTTTAAACGTTGTCCTGAAAAGGACTATCGTCCTACAAGGATATTCTTTAAAAGGACAATCATCCGTTAAACGTAGTCCTGAAAAGGACTTTAATCCTTCAAGGATATTCCTAAAAAGGACTATCGTCCTTTAAGGATATTCCTGAAACGGACTATGAACCTCCAATGATATTCCTGAAAAAGACTATCATTCTTCAAACGTAGTCCTTAATCGGACTGTCGACCTTTAAACGTAGTCTTGAAAAGGACTATAATCCTTCAAGGATATTCCTAAAAAGGACAATCATCCTTTAAACGTAGTCCTGAAAAGGACTTTAATCCTTCAAGGATATTCCTAAAAAGGACTTTCATCCTTTAAACGTAGTCCTGAAAAGGACTATCGTCCTTTAAGGATATTCCTGAAAAGGACTATGAACCTTCAAGTATATTCCTGAAAAGACTGTCATTCTTCAAACGTAGTCCTGAAAAGGACTATCGTCCTTCAAACGTAGTCCTGAAAAGGACTATCGTCCTTCAAACGTCGTTCTGAAAAGGACTATCGTCCTTCAAAGATATTCCTGAAAAGGACTATCATCCTTCAAGAATATAACTGAAAAAGACTATCATCCTTCAAACGTAGTCCTGAAAAGGACTTTCGTCGTTGAAGTATACTCCTGAAATGGACTATCATCCTTTAAGGATATTCCCGAAAAGGACTATCGTCCTTTAACCGTAGTCCTTCAAGGATATTCCTGAAAAGGACTATCGTCCGTTAAGAATATTTCTGATAAGGCTTATCATCCTTCGAGGATATTCCTAAAAAGGACTATTATCCTTCAAACGTCCTGTCGTCTGTAAAAAAGGCCTTTAATCCTTAAAGGATATTCCTAAAAAGGGACTATCATCCTTTTAAGAATATTCCCAAAAAGGATGATCGTCCTTTTAATGTAGTCCTTCAAGGATATTCCTTAAAATTGACTACCGTCCTTTAAACTTCGTTCTGAAAAGGATTGTAATCCTTCAAGGATATTCTTAAAATGGACTATCATCCTTCAAGGATATTCCTTAAAAAGAATTTGGTCCTTCAATGATATTCCTTAAAAGGACTATCGTCCTTCAAACGTACTCCTGAAAAGTACTTAGATCCTGCAAGGATATTCTTGAAATTGACAATCGTCCTTTAATGATATTTCTGAAAAGGATTATCATCCTTTAAGGATATTCCCAAAAAGGACTATCGTCCTTTAAACGTAGTCCTGAATAGGATTATCGTCCTTAAAGTATATTCCTGAAAAGGTGTATCATCCTTCAAGGATATTACTGAAAAGGATTATCATCCTTTAAAGATATTCCCAAAAAGACTATCGTCCTTTAAGCGTAGTCCTGAAAAGGACTATAATACTTTAAGGATATTCCTGAATTGGACTATCGTCCTTCAAGGATATTTCTGAAAAGGACTATCATCCTTTAAGGATATTCCCAAAAAGGACTATCGTCCTTTAAACGTAGTCCTGAAAAGGACTATAATCTTTCAAGGATATTCCTGAAAAGGACTATCGTCATTCAAACGAAGTTCTGAAAAGGACTATCGTCCGTCAAGAATATTCCTGATAAGGACTATCATCCTTCGAGGATATTCCTTAAAAAGGACTATCATCCATAAAGAATATTCCTGAAAAGGATTATCATCCTTTAAGGATATTCCGTAAATGGACTATCATCCTTCAAACGTAGTCCTGTACAGGGCTATCTTCCTTCAAACGTAGTCTTTTAAAGGACTATTGTCCTTTAAACGTAGTCCTGAAAAGGACTTTAATCCTTAAAGGATATTTCTAAAAAAGACTTTCGTCCTTGAAGTATATTCCTAAAAAGGACTATCATCCTTTAAGGATATTCCCAAAAAGGACTATCGTCCTTTAAATGAAGTCCTTCAAAGATATTCCTTAAAATTGACTATCGTCCTTCAAGGATATTAATGAAAAGGACTATCATCCTTCAAGGATATTCCTGATAAGGATTATCATCCTTTAAGAATATTCCTGAAAAGGACTATCATCCTTCAAACGTAGTCCTGAAAAGGACTTTCGTCCTTGAAGTATATTCCTGAAATAGATTATTATTCTTTAAGGATATTCCCAAAAAGGACTACCGTCCTTTTAACGTAGTCCTTTAAAGGACTATTGTCCTTTAATCGTAGTCCTGAAAAGGACTTTAATCCTTAAAGGATATTCCTAAAAAAGACTCATCTTTTTAACGTAGTCCTGAAAAGGACCATGATCCTTTAAGGATATTACTGAAAAGGACTATCGTCCTTCAAGGATATTCCTAAAAAGGACGATCATCCTTCAAACGTAGTCCTGAAAAGGACTTTCGTCGTTGAAGTATAATTCTGAAATGGACTATCATCCTTTAAGGATATTCCCAAAAAGGTCTGCTGTCCTTTAAACAAAGTCCTGAAAAGGACTATAAAACCTTCAAGGATATTCCTGAAGGATTAAAGTCCTTTTCAGGACTACGTTTTAAAGGACGATTGTCCTTTTCAGAACTACGTTTGAAGGACGAAAATCCTTTTCAGGAATATCCTTGAAAGATTATAGTCCTTTTCAGGACTACGTTTAAAGGACGAAAGTCCTTTTTAGGAATATCCTTAAAAGATGATAATCCTTTTCAGGAATATCCTTGATGGACGATACCCCTTTTCAGGAATATACTTTAACAGCGATAATCCTTTTCAGGAAAACGTTTGGAAAACGTTAGTCCTTTTCAGGAATATCCTTAAAGTATTATAGTCCATTTCAGGACTACGTTTAAAGGACGATAGTCCTTTTTGGGAATATCCTTAGAGGACGATAGCCCTTTTTAGGAATATCCTTGACGGACCATAGTCCTTTTCAGGAATATCCTTGAAGGACGGCAGACCTTTTCAGGAATATTCTTAAAGGACGATAGTCCTTTTCAGGAACATCATTGAAGGACCACATTCTTTTTAAGGAATATCCTTGAAGGACGATAGTCCATTTCAGGAATATCCTTGAAGGACGACAGTCCTTTTCAGAACGACGTTTAAAGGCAGAAAGTCCTTTTCAGGAATATCCTCGTAGGATCATGGTCCTTTTCAGGACTACGTTTGAAGGACTATAGTCCTTTTCAGAAATACCCCTAAAGGATGATAGTCGTTTTCAGAACTACGTTTGAAGAACGATAATCCTTTTTAAGAATATCCTTGAAGGTCGATAGTCCTTTTCAGGGATATCCTTTAAGAACGATAGTTCTTTTCAGGAATATCCTTGAAGGATCATGGTCCTTTTCAGGACTACGTTTGAAGGACGATAGTCCTTTTCAGGAACATCCTTGAAGGATGAAAGTCCTTTTCAGGACTACATTTGAAGGACGATAGTCCTTTTCAGGAATATCCTTGAAGAACGATAATCCTTTTCAGGACTACGTTTGAAGGACGACAGTCTTTTTCAGGAATATCATTGAAGGATTAACATAACTAACTAAAGTCCTTTTCAGGAATATCCTTGAAGAATGAAAGTCCTTTTAAGGAATGTCCATAAAGGCTGATAGTCCTTTTCAGGACTACATTTGAAGGACGATAGTCTTTTTCAGGAATATCATTGAAGGATTAACATAACTAACTAAAGTCCTTTTCAGGAATATCCTTGAAGAATGAAAGTCCTTTTAAGGAATGTCCATAAAGGCTGATAGTCCTTTTCAGGACTACGTTTGAAGGACGACAGTCTTTTTCAGGAATATCATTGAAGGATTAACATAACTAACTAACGTCCTTTTCAGGAATATCCTTGAAGGACGATAGTCCTTTTCAGGAACATCCTTGAAGGCTGATAGTCCTTTTCAGGACTACATTTGAAGGACGATAGTCTTTTTCAGGAATATCATTGAAGGATTAACATAACTAACTAACGTCCTTTTCAGGAATATCCTTGAACAATGAAAGTCCTTTTAAGGAATGTCCATAAAGGCTGATAGTCCTTTTCAGGACTACATTTGAAGGACGATAGTCTTTTTCAGGAATATCATTGAAGGATTAACATAACTAACTAACGTCCTTTTCAGGAATATCCTTGAAGAATGAAAGTCCTTTTAAGGAATGTCCATAAAGGCTGATAGTCCTTTTCAGGACTACGTTTGAAGGACGATAGTCTTTTTCAGGAATATCATTGAAGGATTAACATAACTAACTAACGTCCTTTTCAGGAATATCCTTGAAGAATGAAAGTCCTTTTAAGGAATGTCCATAAAGGCTGATAGTCCTTTTCAGGACTACATTTGAAGGACGATAGTCTTTTTCAGGAATATCATTGAAGGATTAACATAACTAACTAACGTCCTTTTCAGGAATATCCTTGAAGAATGAAAGTCCTTTTAAGGAATGTCCATAAAGGCTGATAGTCCTTTTCAGGACTACATTTGAAGGACGATAGTCTTTTTCAGGAATATCATTGAAGGATTAACATAACTAACTAACGTCCTTTTCAGGAATATCCTTGAAGAATGAAAGTCCTTTTAAGGAATGTCCATAAAGGCTGATAGTCCTTTTCAGGACTACATTTGAAGGACGATAGTCTTTTTCAGGAATATCATTGAAGGATTAACATAACTAACTAACGTCCTTTTCAGGAATATCCTTGAAGAATGAAAGTCCTTTTAAGGAATGTCCATAAAGGCTGATAGTCCTTTTCAGGACTACATTTGAAGGACGATAGTCTTTTTCAGGAATATCATTGAAGGATTAACATAACTAACTAACGTCCTTTTCAGGAATATCCTTGAACAATGAAAGTCCTTTTAAGGAATGTCCATAAAGGCTGATAGTCCTTTTCAGGACTACATTTGAAGGACGATAGTCTTTTTCAGGAATATCATTGAAGGATTAACATAACTAACTAAAGTCCTTTTCAGGAATATCCTTGAAGAATGAAAGTCCTTTTAAGGAATGTCCATAAAGGCTGATAGTCCTTTTCAGGACTACATTTGAAGGACGATAGTCTTTTTCAGGAATATCATTGAAGGATTAACATAACTAACTAACGTCCTTTTCAGGAATATCCTTGAAGAATGAAAGTCCTTTTAAGGAATGTCCATAAAGGCTGATAGTCCTTTTCAGGACTACATTTGAAGGACGATAGTCTTTTTCAGGAATATCATTGAAGGATTAACATAACTAACTAACGTCCTTTTCAGGAATATCCTTGAAGAATGAAAGTCCTTTTAAGGAATGTCCATAAAGGCTGATAGTCCTTTTCAGGACTACATTTGAAGGACGATAGTCTTTTTCAGGAATATCATTGAAGGATTAACATAACTAACTAACGTCCTTTTCAGGAATATCCTTGAACAATGAAAGTCCTTTTAAGGAATGTCCATAAAGGCTGATAGTCCTTTTCAGGACTACATTTGAAGGACGATAGTCCTTTTCAGGACTACGTTTAGAGGACGTTAGTCCTTTTCAAAAATATTATCGAAGGACGATAGTCCTTTTCAGGAATATCCTTGAAGGACGATAGTCCTTTTCAGGACTACGTTTAGAGGACGTTAGTCCTTTTCAAAAATATTCTTGAAGGACGATAGCCCTTTTCAGGAATATACTTGAAGGACGATGGTCCTTTTCAGGAATATCCTTGAAGGACGATAGTCCTTTTCAGAAATATCCTTGAAGGACGATAGTCCTTTTCAGGAATATCCTTAAAGGACGATAGTCCTTTTCAGGACTACGTTTAGAGGACGATAGTCCTTTTCAAAAATATTCTTGAAGGACGATAGCCCTTTTCAGGAATATACTTGAAGGACGATAGTCCTTTTCAGGAATATCCTTAAAGGACGATAGTCCTTTTCAGGACTACGTTTAGAGGACGATAGTCCTTTTCAAAAATATTCTTGAAGGACGATAGCCCTTTTCAGGATTATTCTTGAAGGACGATGGTCCTTTTCAGGAATATTCTTAAAGGATGAAAGTCCTTTTCAGGAATATCCTTGAAGGACGATAGTCCTTTTCAGGAATAAACTTAAAGGACGATAGTTCTTTTCAAAAAATATTTTTGAAGGCCGATAGTCCTTTTCAGGAATATCCTTAAAGGATGAAAGTCCTTTCTAGACTACGTTTGAAGGACGATAGTCCTTTGCAGGACTACGTTTGAAGGACGACAGTCCTTTTCAGGAATATCATTGAAGAATGAAAGTCCTTTTAAGGAATGTCCTTAAAGGACGACAGTCCTTTTCAGGAATATCATTGAAGAATGAAAGTCCTTTTAAGGAATGTCTCTAAAGGCTGATAGTCCTTTTCAGAACTACGTTTGAAGGACGAAATCCTTTTCAGGAATATCCTTGAAGAACGATAATCCTTTTTAGGACTACGTTTGAAGGACGATAGTCCTTTTCAGGAATATCCTTGAAGGACGATAGTCCTTTTCAGGAATAACCTTGAAGGACGATAGTCCTTTTCAGAAATATACTTGAGGGATGATAGTCCTTTGCAGGACTACGTTTGAAGGACGACAGTCCTTTTCAGGAATATCCTTGAAGGATGATGGTCCTATTCAGGACTAGGTTTGGAGGACGATTGTTCTTTTCAGGAATATTCTTAAAGGATGATAGTCCTTTTTAGGAATATCTTTGAAGGATGATAGTCCTTTTCAGGAATATCCTTGAAGGATGATAGTCCTTTTCAGAAATATCCTTGAAGGATGATGGTCCTTTTCAGGACTAGGTTTGGAGGACGATAGTCCTTTTCAGGAATATCCTTGAAGGATGATAGTCCTTTTTAGGAATATCCTTGAAGGATGAGAGTCCTTTTCAGGAATATCCTTGAAGAATGACTGTCCTTTTCAGGAATATCCTTGAAGGATGATGGTCCTTTTCAGGACTAGGTTTGAAGGACGATAGTCCTTTTCAGGAACATCCTTGAAGGATGATAGTCCTTTTTAAGAATATCCTTGAAGGATGATAGTCCTTTTCAGGAATATCCTTGAAAGATGATAGTCCTTTTCAGGACTAGGTTTGTAGGATGATTGTCCTTTTTAGGAATATCCTTGAAGGATGATAGTCCTTTTCAGTAATATCCTTGAAGGATGATGGTCCTTTTCAGGACTAGGTTTGGAGGACGATAGTCTGTTTCAGGAATATCCTTGAACGACGATAGTCCTTTTCAGAAATAAACTTGAAGGATGATAGTCCTTTTCAGGAATATCCTTGAAGGACGATAGTCATTTTCAGGAATATACTTGAAAGTTGATGGTCCTTTTCAGGACTAGGTTTGGAGGACGATAGTCCTTTTCAGGAATATCCTTGAAGGACGATAGTCCTTTTCAGGAATATCCTTGAAGGATGATAGTCCTTTTCAGGAATATCCTTGAAGGACGATAGTCCTTTTCAGTAATATCCTTGAAGGATGATGGTCCTTTTCAGGACTAGGTTTGAAGGACGATAGTCCTTTTCAGGAACATCCTTGAAGGATGATAGTCCTTTTTAAGAATATCCTTGAAGGATGATAGTTCTTTTCAAAAATATTTTTGATGGCCGATAGTCCTTTTCAGGAATATCCTTAAAGGATGAAAGTCCTTTCTAGACTACGTTTGAAGGACGATAGTCCTTTGCAGGACTACGTTTGAAGGACGACAGTCCTTTTCAGGAATATCATTGAAGAATGAAAGTCCTTTTAAGGAATGTCCTTAAAGGACGACAGTCCTTTTCAGGAATATCATTGAAGAATGAAAGTCCTTTTAAGGAATGTCTCTAAAGGCTGATAGTCCTTTTCAAGACTACGTTTGAAGGACGAAATCCTTTTCAGGAATATCCTTGAAGAACGATAATCCTTTTTAGGACTACGTTTGAAGGACGATAGTCCTTTTCAGGAATATCCTTGAAGGACGATAGTCCTTTTCAGGAATAACCGTGAAGGACGATAGTCCTTTTCAGAAATATACTTGAGGGATGATAGTCCTTTGCAGGACTACGTTTGAAGGACGACAGTCCTTTTCAGGAATATCCTTGAAGAACGATAATCCTTTTTAGGACTACGTTTGAAGGACGATAGTCCTTTTCAGGAATATCCTTGAATGATGATAGTCCTTTTCAGGAATATCCTTTAAGGATGATAGTCCTTTTCAGGAATATCCTTGAAGGATGATGGTCCTTTTCAGGAGTAGGTTTGAAGGACGATAGTCCTTTTCAGGAACATCCTTGAAGGATGATTGTCCATTTTAGGAATATCCTTGAAGGATGATAGTCCTTTTCAGTAATATCCTTGAAAGATGAATGTCCTTTTCAGAACATGGTTTGAAGGACGATAGTCCTTTTCAGGAATATCCTTGAAGGATGATAGTCCTTTTTAAGAATATACTTGAAGGATAATAGTCCTTTTCAGTAATATCCTTGAAAGATGATGGTCCTTTTCAGGACTAGGTTTGAAGGACGACAGTCTCTTTCAGGAACATCCTTGAAGGATGATAGTCCTTTTTAGGAATATCCTTGAAGGATGATAGTCCTTTTCAGTAATATCCTTGAAGGATGATGGTCCTTTTCAGGACTAGGTTTGAAGGACGATAGTCCTTTTCAGGAACATCCTTGAAGGATGATAGTCCTTTTTAAGAATATCCTTGAAGGATGATAGTCCTTTTCAGGAATATCCTTGAAAGATGATAGTCCTTTTCAGGACTAGGTTTGGAGGACGATAGTCCTTTTCAGGAATATCCTTGAAGGACGATTGTCCTTTTCAGGAATATCCTTGAAGGACGATAGTCCTTTTCAGGAATATCCTTGAAGGATGATGGTCCTTTACAGGACTAGGTTTGGAGGACGGTAGTCCTTTTCAGGAATATCCTTGAAGGACGATAGTCCTTTTCAGTAATATCCTTGAAGGAATATGGTCCTTTTCAGTAATATCCTTAAAGGACGATAGTCCTTTTCAGTAATATCCTTGAAGGATGATGGTCCTTTTCAGGACTAGGTTTGGAGGACGATAGTCCTTATCAGGAATATCCTTGAAGGACGATAGTCCTTTTCAGGAATATCCTTGAAGGATGATAGTCCTTTTCAGGAATATCCTTGAAGGATGATGGTCCTTTACAGGACTAGGTTTGGAGGACGGTAGTCCTTTTCAGGAATATCCTTGAAGGACGATAGTCCTTTTCAGGAATATCCTTGAAGGATGATAGTCCTTTTCAGGAATATCCTTGAAGGATAATAGTCCTTTTCAGGACTACGTTTGAAGGACGATAGTCCTTTTCAGGAATATCCTTGAAGGATGATAGTCCTTTTCAGGAATATCCTTGAAGGATGATGGTCCTTTTCAGGACTAGGTTTGGAGGACGATAGTCCTTTTCAGGAATATCCTTGAAGGACGATAGTCCTTTTCAGGAATATCCTTGAAGGATGATAGTCCTTTTCAGGAATATCCTTGAAGGATAATGGTCCTTTTCAGGACTAGGTTTGGAGGACGATAGTCTTTTTCAGGAATATCCTTGAAGGATGATAGTCCTTTTCAGGAATATCCTTGAAGGACGATAGTCCTTTTCAGGAATATCCTTGAAGGACGATAGTCCTTTTCAGGAATATCCTTGAAGGATGATGGTCCTTTTCAGTAATATCCTTGAAGGATGATGGTCCTTTTCAGGACTAGGTTTGGAGGACGATAGTCCTTATCAGGAATATCCTTGAAGGACGATAGTCCTTTTCAGGAATATCCTTGAAGGACGATAGTCCTTTTCAGGAATATCCTTGAAGGATGATGGTCCTTTTCAGTAATATCCTTGAAGGATGATGGTCCTTTTCAGGACTAGGTTTGGAGGACGATAGTCCTTTTCAGAAATATCCTTGAAGGACGATAGTCCTTTTCAGGAATATCCTTGAAGGACGATAGTCCTTTTCAGTAATATCCTTGAAGGATGATGGTCCTTTTCAAGACTAGGTTTGAAGGACGATAGTCCTTTTCAGGAACATCCTTGAAGGATGATAGTCCTTTTTAAGAATATCCTTGAAGGATGATAGTTCTTTTCAAAAATATTTTTGAAGGCCGATAGTCCTTTTCAGGAATATCCTTAAAGGATGAAAGTCCTTTCTAGACTACGTTTGAAGGACGATAGTCCTTTGCAGGACTACGTTTGAAGGACGACAGTCCTTTTCAGGAATATCATTGAAGAATGAAAGTCCTTATAAGGAATGTCCTTAAAGGACGACAGTCCTTTTCAGGAATATCATTGAAGAATGAAAGTCCTTTTAAGGAATGTCTCTAAAGGCTGATAGTCCTTTTCAAGACTACGTTTGAAGGACGAAATCCTTTTCAGGAATATCCTTGAAGAACGATAATCCTTTTTAGGACTACGTTTGAAGGACGATAGTCCTTTTCAGGAATATCCTTGAAGGACGATAGTCCTTTTCAGGAATAACCGTGAAGGACGATAGTCCTTTTCAGAAATATACTTGAGGGATGATAGTCCTTTGCAGGACTACGTTTGAAGGACGACAGTCCTTTTCAGGAATATCCTTGAATGATGATAGTCCTTTTCAGGAATATCCTTTAAGGATGATAGTCCTTTTCAGGAATATCCTTGAAGGATGAGGTTTGAAGGACGATAGTCCTTTTCAGGAACATCCTTGAAGGATGATTGTCCATTTTAGGAATATCCTTGAAGGATGATAGTCCTTTTCAGTAATATCCTTGAAAGATGAATGTCCTTTTCAGAACATGGTTTGAAGGACGATAGTCCTTTTCAGGAATATCCTTGAAGGATGATAGTCCTTTTTAAGAATATCCTTGAAGGATAATAGTCCTTTTCAGTAATATCCTTGAAGGATGATGGTCCTTTTCAGGAACATCCTTGAAGGATGATAGTCCTTTTTAAGAATATCCTTGAAGGATGATAGTCCTTTTCAGTAATATCCTTGAAGGACGATAGTCCTTTTCAGGAACATCCTTGAAGGATGATAGTCCTTTTTAAGAATATCCTTGAAGGATGATAGTCCTTTTTAGGAATATCCTTGAAAGATGATAGTCCTTTTCAGGACTAGGTTTGGAGGACGATAGTCCTTTTCAGGAATATCCTTGAAGGACGATAGTCCTTTTCAGGAATATCCTTGAAGGACGATAGTCCTTTTCAGGAATATACTTGAACGATGATGGTCCTTTTCAGTAATATCCTTGAAGGACGATAGTCCTTTTCAGTAATATCCTTGAAGGATGATGGTCCTTTTCAGTAATATCCTTAAAGGACGATAGTCCTTTTCAGTAATATCCTTGAAGGATGATGGTCCTTTTCAGGACTAGGTTTGGAGGACGATAGTCCTTATCAGGAATATCCTTGAAGGACGATAGTCCTTTTCAGGAATATCCTTGAAGGATGATAGTCCTTTTCAGGAATATCCTTGAAGGATGATGGTCCTTTTTAGGAATATCCTTGAAGGATGAGAGTCCTTTTCAGGAATATCCTTGAAGAATGACTGTCCTTTTCAGGAATATCCTTGAAGGATGATGGTCCTTTTCAGGACTAGGTTTGAAGAACGATAGTCCTTTTCAGGAACATCCTTGAAGGATGATAGTCCTTTTTAAGAATATCCTTGAAGGATGATAGTCCTTTTCAGGAATATCCTTGAAAGATGATAGTCTTTTTCAGGACTAGGTTTGTAGGATGATTGTCCTTTTTAGGAATATCCTTGAAGGATGATAGTCCTTTTCAGTAATATCCTTGAAGGATGATGGTCCTTTTCAGGACTAGGTTTGGAGGACGATAGTCTGTTTCAGGAATATCCTTGAATGACGATAGTCCTTTTCAGAAATAAACTTGAAGGATGATAGTCCTTTTCAGGAATATCCTTGAAGGACGATAGTCCTTTTCAGGAATATACTTGAAATTTGATGGTCCTTTTCAGGACTAGGTTTGGAGGACGATAGTCCTTTTCAGGAATATCCTTGAAGGACGATAGTCCTTTTCAGGAATATCCTTGAAGGACGATAGTCCTTTTCAGTAATATCCTTGAAGGATGATGGTCCTTTTCAGGACTAGGTTTGAAGGACGACAGTCTCTTTCAGGAACATCCTTGAAGGATGATAGTCCTTTTTAGGAATATCCTTGAAGGATGATAGTCCTTTTCAGTAATATCCTTGAAGGATGATGGTCCTTTTCAGGACTAGGTTTGAAGTACGATAGTCCTTTTCAGGAACATCCTTGAAGGATGATAGTCCTTTTTAAGAATATCCTTGAAGGATGATAGTTCTTTTCAAAAATATTTTTGAAGGCCGATAGTCCTTTTCAGGAATATCCTTAAAGGATGAAAGTCCTTTCTAGACTACGTTTGAAGGACGATAGTCCTTTGCAGGACTACGTTTGAAGGACGATATTCCTTTTCAGGAATATAATTGAAGAATGAAAGTCCTTTTAAGGAATGTCCTTAAAGGACGACAGTCCTTTTCAGGAATATCATTGAAGAATGAAAGTCCTTTTAAGGAATGTCTCTAAAGGCTGATAGTCCTTTTCAAGACTACGTTTGAAGGACGAAATCCTTTTCAGGAATATCCTTGAAGAACGATAATCCTTTTTAGGACTACGTTTGAAGGACGATAGTCCTTTTCAGGAATATCCTTGAAGGACGATAGTCCTTTTCAGGAATAACCGTGAAGGACGATAGTCCTTTTCAGAAATATACTTGAGGGATGATAGTCCTTTGCAGGACTACGTTTGAAGGACGACAGTCCTTTTCAGGAATATCCTTGAATGATGATAGTCCTTTTCAGGAATATCCTTTAAGGATGATAGTCCTTTTCAGGAATATCCTTGAAGGATGAGGTTTGAAGGACGATAGTCCTTTTCAGGAACATCCTTGAAGGATGATTGTCCATTTTAGGAATATCCTTGAAGGATGATAGTCCTTTTCAGTAATATCCTTGAAAGATGAATGTCCTTTTCAGGACTAGGTTTGAAGGACGACAGTCTCTTTCAGGAACATTCTTGAAGGATGATAGTCCTTTTTAGGAATATCCTTGAAGGATGATAGTCCTTTTCAGTAATATCCTTGAAGGATGATGGTCCTTTTCAGGACTAGGTTTGAAGGACGATAGTCCTTTTCAGGAACATCCTTGAAGGATGATAGTCCTTTTTAAGAATATCCTTGAAGGATGATAGTCCTTTTTAGGAATATCCTTGAAAGATGATAGTCCTTTTCAGGACTAGGTTTGGAGGACGATAGTCCTTTTCAGGAATATCCTTGAAGGACGATAGTCCTTTTCAGGAATATCCTTGAAGGACGATAGTCCTTTTCAGGAATATACTTGAACGATGATGGTCCTTTTCAGTAATATCCTTGAAGGACGATAGTCCTTTTCAGTAATATCCTTGAAGGATGATGGTCCTTTTCAGTAATATCCTTAAAGGACGATAGTCCTTTTCAGTAATATCCTTGAAGGATGATGGTCCTTTTCAGGACTAGGTTTGGAGGACGATAGTCCTTATCAGGAATATCCTTGAAGGACGATAGTCCTTTTCAGGAATATCCTTGAAGGATGATAGTCCTTTTGAGGAATATCCTTGAAGGATGATGGTCCTTTTCAGGACTAGGTTTGGAGGACCGTAGTCCTTTTCAGGAATATCCTTGAAGGACGATAGTCCTTTTCAGTAATATCCTTGAAGGACGATAGTCCTTTTCAGGAATATCCTTGAAGGACGATAGTCCTTTTCAGTAATATCCTTGAAGGATGATGGTCCTTTTCAGTAATATCCTTGAAGGACGATTATCCTTTTCAGGAATATCCCTGAAGGATGATAGTCCTTTTCAGGAATATCCTTGAAGGACGATAGTCCTTTTCAGGAATATCCTTGAAGGATGATGGTCCTTTTCAGGACTAGGTTTGGAGGACGATAGTCCTTTTCAGGAATATCCTTGAAGGACGATAGTCCTTTTCAGGAATATCCTTGAAGGATGAAAGTCCTTTTCAGGAATATCCTTGAAGGACGATAGTCCTTTTCAGGAGTAGGTAAGGAGGACGATAGTCTTTTTCAGGAATATCCTTGAAGGATGATAGTCCTTTTTAAAAATATCCTTGAAGGATAATAGTCCTTTTCAGTAATATCCTTGAAGGATAATGGTCCTTTTCAGGACTAGGTTTGGAGGACGATAGTCCTTTTCAGGAATATCCTTGAAGGATGATGGTCCTTTTCAGTAATATCCTTGAAGGATAATGGTCCTTTTCAGGACTAGGTTTGGAGGACGATAGTCCTTTTCAGGAACATCCTTGAAGGATGATAGACCTTTTCAGGAATATCCTTGAAGGATGATGGTCCTTTTCAGGACAAGGTTAGGAGGACTATAGTCCTTTTTAAGAATATCCTTGAAGGATAATAGTCCTTTTCAGTAATATCCTTGAAGGATAATGGTACTTTTCTGGACTAGGTTTGGAGCACGATAGTCCTTTTCAGGAACATCCTTGAAGGATGATAGACCTTTTCAGGAATATCCTTGAAGGATGATGGTCCTTTTCAGGACTAGGTTTGGAGGACGATAGTCCTTATCAGGAATATCCTTGAAGGTCGATAGTCCTTTTCAGAAATATCCTTGAAGGACGATAGTCCTTTTCAGGAATATCCTTTAAGGATGATGGTCCTTTTGAGGACTAGGTTTGGAGGACGATAGTCCTTTTCAGGAATATCCATGAAGTATGATAGTCCTTTTCAGGAATATCCTTGAAGTATGATGGTCCTTTTCAGGACTAGGTTTGGAAGACAATAGTCCTTATCAGGAATATCGTTGAAGGATGATAGTCCTTTTCAGGAATATCCTTGAAGGATGATAGTCCTTTTCAGGAATATCCTTGAAGGATGATGGTCCTTTTCAGGAATATCCTTGAATGATGATGGTCCTTTTCAGGACTAGGTTTAGAGGACGATAGTCCTTTTCAGGAATATCCTTGAAAGATAATGGTCTTTTTCAGGAATATCCTTGAAGGACGATAGTCCTTTTCAGGAATATCCTTGAAGGATGATGGTCCTTTTCAGGAGTAGGTTTGACGGACGATAGTCCTTTTCAGGAATATCCTAGAAGGATGATAGTCCTTTTCAGGAATATCCTTGAAGGATGATGGTCCTTTTCAGGACTAGGTTTGGAGGACGATAGTCCTTTTCAGGAATATCCTTGAAGGATGATAGTCCTTTTCAGGAATATCCTTGAAGGACGATAGACCTTTTCAGGAATATCCTTGAAGGATGATGGTCCTTTTCAGGACTAGGTTTGGAGGACTATAGTCCTTTTCAGGAATATCCTTGAAGGATGATAGTCCTTTTCAGGAATATCCTTGAAGGACGATAGTCCTTTTCAGTAAAATCCTTGAAGGATGATGGTCCTTTTCAGGACTAGGTTTGGAGGACGATAGTCCTTATCAGGAATATCCTTGAAGGACGATAGTCCTTTTCAGGAACATCTTTGAAGGATGATAGTCCTTTTTAGGAATAACCTTGTAGGATGATAGACCTTTTCAATAATATCCTTGAAGGATGATGGTCCTTTTCAGGACTAGGTTTGAAGGACGATAGTCCTTTTCAGAAACATCCTAGAAGGATGATAACCATTTTTAGGAATAACCTTGAAGGATGATAGTCCTTTTCAGGAATATCCTTGAAGGATGATGGTCCTTTTCAGGACTAGGTTTGAAGGACGATTATCCTTTTCAGGAACGTCCTTGAAGGATGATTGTCGTTTTTAGGAATATACTTGAAGGATTAAAGTCCTTTTCAGGAATATCCTTAAAGGATGATAGCCCTTTTTAGGAATAACCTTGAAGGATGATAGTCCTGTTCAATAATGTCCTTGAAGGATGATGGTCCTTTTCAGGACTAGGTTTGAAGGACGATAGTCCTTTTCAGAAACATCCTAGAAGGATTATAACCCTTTTTAGGAATAACCTTGAAGGATGATAGTCCTTTTCAGGAATATCCTTAAAGGATGATGGTCCTTTTCACGAATATCCTTGAAGGATAATAGTACTTTTCAGGACTAGGTTTGGACGACGATAGTCCTTTTCAGGAATATCCTTTAAGAATGATAGTCCTTTTCAGGAATATCCTTGAAGGATGTTGGTCCTTTTTAGGACCAGGTTTGGAGGACGATAGTCCTTTTCAGTAATATCCTTGAAGAACGTTAGTCCTTTTCAGGAATATCCTTGAAGGATGATGGTCCTTTTCAGGAATATCCTTGAAGGACGATAGTCCTTTTCAGGAATATCCTTGAAAGATGATAGTCTTTTCAGGACTAGGTTTGGAGGACGATAATCCTTTTCAGGAACATACATGAAGGATGATTGTCCTTTTTAGGACTAGGTTTGAAGGGCGATAATATTTTTCAGGAACATCCTTGAAGGATTATAGTCCTTTTCAGGAATATCCTTGAAGGATGATGGTCCTTTTCAGGACTAGGTTTGGAGGACGATAGTCCTTTTCAGGAACATCCTTGAAGGATGATAGTCCTTTTAAGGAATATCCTTTAAGGATGATAGACCTTTTCAAGAATATCCTTGAAGGATGATGATCCTTTTTAGGACTACGTTTGAAGGACGAGAGTCCTTTTAAGGAATATACTTGAAGGACGATAGTCCTTTTCAGTAATATCCTTGAAGGACGAGAGTCCTTTTCAGGAATATCCTTGAAGAATGATAGTCCTTTTCAGGAATATCCTTGAAGGATGATCCTCCTTTTCAGGACTAGGTTTGGAGGGAGTTATAAGTAAGCAACCTAGTAATTTTAGCTTTGTTAGTAATAAGTAAGTTTAGTCAGCAATATTATGTTATAAATAGCCATTGTAATTAAGTTAATTGTTCTTTAAATTCCTAAAATTGTAATAGTTTGTTCTGTTTGTAATAAATTAATAAATATTTATTTTTATTATTATTCGCGGCGCCCTACACTTAACTGGCGCAGCCGGCTTAGGACTCGATAGTTTGAAACCATCGCGGTATTCCAAACGTACGTTTTAACGTTTCAATCGAGACCGAACCTTCAAAATTTGTTAGTGATAGTGTGTCGTGAAACCAGAACAGAAGCTGATACGAAGCTAGTGAACAGAGAACCGGGGACAAGGCAATGAGAATATCAGCGGAGCTGTGAGTAACTATTCACTTATCCTTTTCTATTCCTTTCATACTGTTCCCTTATTGTACATATTTTGTTGTCCTTAATTATAGTGTAGTTTATACTCGTACTTAGATATCAGAATTTAGATTTTGTAGGTACTATAGTCTATATATAATTAATAGAGTAAATATGGAAGGCATTATTAGGGTTCCGTCGGAGCTTATTAACAGCATCCCAATATTTGAAGGTGACTCTAGACAATTACCATTATTTATCCAAAAATGCGAATATATTTTGAGAGTTTTTGGGGGAAATGAAGCCTAAAACGTTTACATTTTTCATCTTATAACCAGTAGGCTTTCCGGTGAAGCGGCATATTTAGTAGGAGAACGGGAAACCATAGGGTCATGGGACGAATTAAAAATACTTTTGAACCAGCAATTTGGAGACCCTCGTAGCGAAGAGTGTCTCACATTAGAATTAGAAACCATTAAAATTTTTCAAGGTGAAAGTTATTTAGATTTTTGTAAAAGAATCCAAAAATTAAGGAACACCCTTTTCTCAAAAATAAACCAGACAGATTATGACCTAAATTTAAGAAAGGCTAAAATAACAATCGCTACTCATTCGGCATTTAACGTTTTTCTTTATAACTTGCCACGTTACTTAGTACGAATTGTAAGGATGGGAAATTGTAAAACCCTAGAAGATGCTGTAGGCATTGTGATGGAAGAAATGAACTTCCAAACAGTTTACGAAAATAAACAAAAGTCATTTAATTCTAATCACCAATATAAAAATAATAACAACCATAATAGTTTTGCACGGAATAACCAACAATCTTACAGAGAGAACCCACCATATAGGCAAAATGCTAATCGTTTTAATAATAGTTCATTCACACCAAACAACACTCGATCTCCAATTGCATATACGAGTAATTATAATTCTAATCAATTTCGAAACAGCGGATTGCAACATAACACACCGCGCTATCCACACATTCGGAATTCACAACAAGGTTCTCAATTTTCACAACGTACTTACGAACAGAGCGGACGTACTCCGGATATAGGTATGTCACCGACCGCGTCGATGCAAACTAGGCTAAGTCGCAATTCTGACGTAACGATGAGACGGCCATAGCGTTCTGCAAAATACATGTAATGCATCAATCTATAATTAATAACACAGAACTTCAAGCATCTTTAAAGCAAATAGAAAAACATACTCATTTAATTTATCCGGTTAATTTAAACAATTTAGTATATTTAGTAGTATAGAGAGACAAAAGCTTATTTTTATT
The DNA here is from genome assembly GCA_030578115.1 of Leucoptera coffeella. Lineage (NCBI taxonomy): Eukaryota > Metazoa > Arthropoda > Insecta > Lepidoptera > Lyonetiidae > Leucoptera > Leucoptera coffeella. Next base: position 7,129 of record JAMBLF010000859.1, on the reverse strand, counting down.
TTTTGTGTTCCATTAATAGAGGACAACATTTATGTGTATAATAAAGTAATACCCATTCCTAAATACAGTTCCTCCCATAAGGAAACCCACATCATCATTCCCAAATACCCCTTCCTTCTAGTGAATGGTTTGAAGTTTAGACCCGCAACCAAAAGCTGTACAGAGCTGAGTCCTTTTCAGTATCTGTGCAAATCTAAAGACCTACTAGATTACGAAGAACAAACGTGCATTGAGCAAATTACACTCCTGGACGATAAGTTAGATAAATGCACACAGAAAGTGGTAAAGATAAAAAGTCCCAAAACACAGCTAATTGATGGAAACCTATGGTTACTGTATGCAGAACAGAATATAATTGTCACCGAGAATTGCGGACAACAAATAAGAAAATATAGTATGACAGGATCCTACATACTATCACTCAACGATACATGTGAGACATCCATTGGAAAAAACATCCTTTCGGCGTTTTCTAGAAGCCAAGAAACAAAGAAATACGAGTTACCAATAATAGACATCCCTAACCTAGAATCGTCAATGAACGTGGACCATGATGAGATCCTAGACCTACAGGAAACGGACCTCTCAGAGCTGAGTGAAATCTCGGATTCCTTGAAGAGCGTAAATGCCCCAGAACGAATCGTGACCAGGAACATTAGTGTTTGGACAATTGTACTTTATTTGATTTGTGTTTTAATGTTAAGTGTTTTAGCATATATAATAATTATTATGTTTAGTAATAAGTTGATTATTTGTTGTAATTTACGTAAGAATCCTTCCTCCGTAAATTCCAATTCTAAGGGGGGAGGAGTTATAAGTAAGCAACCTAGTAATTTTAGCTTTGTTAGTTATAAGTAAGTTTAGTCAGCAATATTATGTTATAAATAGACATTGTAATTAAGTTAATTGTTCTTTGAATTCCTAAAATTGTAATAGTTTGTTCTGTTTGTAATAAATTAATAAATATTTATTTTTATTATTATTCGCGGCGCCCTACACTTAACTAGGGCGATAGTCTATTTCAGTAATATCCTTGAAGGATGATGGTCCTTTTCAGTAATATCCTTGAAGGACGATAGTCCTTTTCAGGAATATCCTTGAAGGATGATAGTCCTTTTCAGGAATATCCTTGAAGGATGATGGTCCTTTTCAGGACTAGGTTTGGAGGACTTTAGTCATTTTCAGTAATATCCTTGAAGGACGATAGTCCTTTTCAGGAATATCCTTGAAGGATGATAGTCCTTTTCAGGAATATCCGTGAAGAATGATGGTCCTTGTCAGGACTAGGTTTGGAGGACGATAGTCGTTTTCAGGAATATTCTTGAAGGACGATAGTCCTTTTCAGGAATATCCTTGAAGGATGATAGTCCTTTTTAGGAATATCCTTGAAGGATGATGGTCCTTTTCAGGACTAAGTTTAAAGGACGATAGTCCTTTTCAGGAAAATCCTTGAAGGATGATAGTCCTTTTTAGGAATATCCTTGAAGGATGATAGTCCTTTTTAGGAATATCCTTGAAGGATTATGGTCCTTTTCAGGACTAGGTTTGGAGGACGATAGTCCTTTTCAGTAATATCCTTGAAGGACGATAGTCCTTTTCAGGAATATCCTTGAAGGATGATGGTCCTTTTCAGGACTAGGTTTGGACGACGATAGTCCTTTTCAGGAATATCGTTGAAGGATGATAGTCCTTTTCAGGAATATCCTTGAAGAATAATGGTCCTTTTCAGGAATATCCTTGAAGGATGATAGTCCTTTATAGCAATATCCTTGAATGACGATAGTCCTTTTCAGTAATATCCTTGAGGGATGATGGTCCTTTTCAGGAATATCCTTGAAGGATGATAGTCCTTTTCAGGACTAGGTTTGGACGACGATAGTCCTTTTCAGGAATATCGTTGAAGGATGATAGTCCTTTTCAGGAATATCCTTGAAGAATAATGGTCCTTTTCAGGAATATCCTTGAAGGATGATAGTCCTTTTCAGGAATATCCTTGAAGGACGATAGTCCTTTGCAGGAATATCCTTGAAGGATGATTGTCCTTTTTAGGAATATCCTTGAAGGATTATAGTCCTTTTCAGGAATATCCATGAAAGATGATAGTCCTTTTCAGGACCAGGTTTGGAGGAAGATAGTCCTTTTCAGGAATATCCTTGAAGGACGATAATCCTATTAATGACTACGTTTGAAGTACGAGAGTCCTTTTCAGGAATATAATTGAAGGACGATAGTCCTTTTCAGTAATATCCTTGAATGATGATAGTCCTTTTCAGTAATATCCTTGAGGGATGATGGTCCTTTTCAGGAATATCCTTGAAGGATGATAGTCCTTTTCAGGAATATCCTTAAAGGATGATGGTCCTTTTCAGGACCAGGTTTGGAGGACGATAGTCCTTTTCAGTAATATCCTTGAAGAATGATGGTCCTTTTCAGGAATATCCTTGAAGGATGATAGTCCTTTTCAGGAATATCCTTAAAGGATGATGGTCCTTTTCAGGAATATCCTTGAAGGATAATAGTACTTTTCAGTACTAGGTTTGGACGACGATAGTCCTTTTCAGGAATATCCTTGAAGAATGATAGTCCTTTTCAGGAATATCCTTGAAGGATGTTGGTCCTTTTCAGGACCAGGTTTGGAGGACGATGGTCCTTTTCAGTAATATCCTTGAAGAACGTTAGTCCTTTTCAGGAATATCCTTGAAGAATAATGGTCCTTTTCAGGAATATCCTTGAAGGATGATAGTCCTTTTCAGGAATATCCTTGAAAAACGATAGTCCTTTGCAGGAATATCCTTGAAGGATGATTGTCTTTTTAGGAATATCCTTGAAGGATTATAGTCCTTTTCAGGAATATCCTTGAAAGATGATAGTCCTTTTCAGGACTAGGTTTGGAGGACGATAGTCCTTTTCAGGAATATCCTTGAAGGATGATGGTCCTTTTCAGGACTAGGTTTGAAGGACGATAATCATTTTCAGGAACATCCTTGAAGAATGATTGTCCTTTTTAGGAATATCCTTGAAGGATTATAGTCCTTTTCAAGAATATCCTTGAAGGATGATGGTCCTATTCAGGACTAGGTTTGAAGGGCGATAATCCTTTTCAGGAACATCCTTGAAGGATGATTGTCCTTTTTAGGAATATCCTTGAAGGATGATAGTCCTTTCCAGGAATATCCTTGAAGGATGATGGTCCTTTTCAGGACTAGGTTTGGAGGACGATAATCTATTTCAGGAATATCCTTGAAGAACGATAATCCTATTAATGACTACGTTTGAAGTACGAGAGTCCTTTTCAGGAATATACTTGAAGGACGATAGTCCTTTTCAGTAATATCCTTGAATGATGATAGTCCTTTTCAGTAATATCCTTGAATGATGATAGTCCTTTTCAGTAATATCCTTGAAGGACGATAGTCCTTTTGAGGAATATCCTTGAAGGATGATAGTCCTTTTTAGGAATATCCTTGAAGGATGATAGTCCTTTTCAGGACTAGGTTTGGAGGACGATAGTCCTTTTCAGTAATATCCTTGAAGGACGATAGTCCTTTTCAGGAATATCCTTGAAGGATGATAGTCCTTTTCAGGAATATACTTGAAGGATGATAGTCCTTTTCAGGACTAGGTTTGGAGGACGATAGTCCTTTTCAGTAATATCCTTGAAGGACGATAGTCCTTTTCAGGAATAAACTTGAAGGACGATAGTCCTTTTCAGTAATATCCTTGAAGGACGATAGTCCTTTTCAGGAATATCCTTGAAGGATGATAGTCCTTTTCAGGAATATACTTGAAGGATGATAGTCCTTTTCAGGACTAGGTTTGGAGGACGATAGTCCTTTTCAGTAATATCCTTGAAGGACGATAGTCCTTTTCAGGAATAAACTTGAAGGACGATAGTCCTTTTCAGTAATATCCTTGAAGGACGATAGTCCTTTTCAGGAATATCCTTGAAGGATGATAGTCCTTTTTAGGAATATCCTTGAAGGATGATAGTCCTTTTCAGGACTAGGTTTTGAGGACGATAGTCCTTTTCAGGAATATACTTGAAGGACGATAGTCCTTTTCAGGAATATCCTTGAAGGATGATAGTCCTTTTCAGTAATATCCTTGAAGGACGATAGTCCTTTTCAGGAATATCCTTGAAGGATGATAGTCCTTTTTAGGAATATCCTTGAAGGATGATAGTCCTTTTCAGGACTAGGTTTGGAGGACGATAGTCCTTTTCAGGAATATCCTTGAAGGATGATAGTCCTTTTCAGGAATATACTTGAAGGATGATAGTCCTTTTCAGGACTAGGTTTGGAGGACGATAGTCCTTTTCAGTAATATCCTTGAAGGACGATAGTCCTTTTCAGGAATAAACTTGAAGGACGATAGTCCTTTTCAGTAATATCCTTGAAGAACGATAATCCTTTTTAGGACTACGTTTGAAGGACGAGAGTCCTTTTCAGGAATATACTTGAAGGACGATAGTCCTTTTCAGTAATATCCTTGAAGGACGAGAGTCCTTTTCAGGAATATCCTTGAAGGACGATAGTCCTTTCAGGAATATCCTTGAAGGACGATAGTCCTTTTCAGTAATATCCTTGAAGGACGAGAGTCCTTTTCAGGAATATCCTTGAAGGACGATAGTCCTTTTCAGGAATATCCTTGAAGGATGATGGTCCTTTTCAGGACTAGGTTTGGAGGACGATAGTCCTTTTCAGGAATATCCTTGAAGGACGATAGTCCTTTTCAGTAATATCCTTGAAGGACGAGAGTCCTTTTCAGGAATATCCTTGAAGGACGATAGTCCTTTTCAGGAATATCCTTGAAGGATGATGGTCCTTTTCAGGACTAGGTTTGGAGGACGATAGTCCTTTTCAGGAATATCCTTGAAGGACGATAGTCCTTTTCAGTAATATCCTTGAAGGACGAGAGTCCTTTTCAGGAATATCCTTGAAGGACGATAGTCCTTTTCAGTAATATCCTTGAAGGACGATAGTCCTTTTCAGTAATATCCTTGAAGGACGAGAGTCCTTTTCAGGAATATCCTTGAAGGACGATAGTCCTTTTCAGTAATATCCTTGAAGGACGAGAGTCCTTTTCAGGAATATCCTTGAAGGACGATAGTCCTTTTCAGCAATATCCTTGAAGGATGATGGTCCGTTTCAGGAATATCTTGAAGGATGATCCTCCTTTTCAGGACTAGGTTTGGAGGACGATAGTCTATTTCAGGAATATCCTTGAAGGACGATAGTCCTTTTCAGTAATATCCTTGAAGAACGATAATCCTTTTTAGGACTACGTTTGAAGGACGAGAGTCCTTTTCAGGAATAAACTTGAAGGACGATAGTCCTTTTCAGTAATATCCTTGAAGGACGAGAGTCTTTTTCAGGAATATCCTTGAAGGACGATAGTCCTTTTCAGGAATATCCTTGAAGGATGATGGTCCTTTTCAGTAATATCCTTGAAGGACGATAGTCATTTTCAGGAATATCCTTGAAGGATGATAGTCCTTTTCAGGACTAGGTTTAGAGGACGATAGTCCTTTTCAGTAATATCCTTGAAGGACGATAGTTCTTTTCAGGAATATCCTTGAAGGATGATGGTCCTTTTCAGGACTAGGTTTGGAGGACGATAGTCCTTTTCAGGAATATCCTTGAAGGACGATAGTCCTTTTCAGTAATATCCTTGAAGGACGATAGTCCTGTTCAGGAATATCCTTGAAGGATGATGGTCCTTTTCAGGACTAGGTTTGGAGGACGATAGTCCTTTTCAGTAATATCCTTGAAGGACGATAGTCCTTTTCAGGAATGTCCTTGAAGGATGATAGTCCTTTTCAGGAATATCCTTGAAGGATAATCCTCCTTTTAAGGACCAGGTTTGGAGGACGATAGTCTATTTCAGGAATATCCTTGACGGACGATAGTCCTTTTCAGTAATATCCTTGAAGAACGATAATCCTTTTTAGGACTACGTTTGAAGGACGAGAGTCCTTTTCAGGAATATACTTGAAGGACGATAGTCCTTTTCAGTAATATCCTTGAAGGACGAGAGTCCTTTTCAGGAATATCCTTGAAGGACGATAGTCCTTTTCAGTAATATCCTTGGAGGACGATAGTCCTTTTCAGCAATATCCTTGAAGGATGATGGTCCTTTTCAGGACTAGGTTAAAAGGACGATAGTCCTTTTCAGGAACATACTTGAAGGATGATAGTCCTTTAAGAAATATCCTTGAAGGACGATAGTCCTTTTCAGGAATATCCTTGAAGGATGATAGTCCTTTTTAGGAATATCCTTGAAGGATGATGGTCCTTTTCAGGACTAAGTTTAAAGGACGATAGTCCTTTTCAGGAAAATCCTTTAGGGATGATAGTCCTTTTTTGGAATATCCTTGAAGGATGATAGTCCTTTTCAGGACTAGGTTTGGAGGACGATAGTCCTTTTCAGTAATATCCTTGAAGGACGATAGTCCTTTTCAGTAATATCCTTGAAGGACGAGAGTCCTTTCCAGGAATATCCTTGAAGGACGATAGTCCTTTTCAGGAATATCCTTGAAGGATGATGGTCCTTTTCAGGACTAGGTTTGGAGGACGATAGTCCTTTTCAGTAATATCCTTGAAGGACGATAGTCCTTTTCAGGAATATCCTTGAAGGATGATAGTCCTTTTCAGTAATATCCTTGAAGAACGATAATCCTTTTTAGGACTACGTTTAAAGGACGAGAGTCCTTTTCAGGAATATACTTGAAGGATGATGGTCCTTTTCTGGACTAGGTTAAAAGGACGATAGTCCTTTTCAGGAACATACTTGAAGGATGATAGTCCTTTTAGGAATATCCTTGAAGGACGATAGTCCTTTTCAGGAATATCCTTTAAGGATGATGGTCCTTTTCAGGACTAGGTTTTGAGGACGATAGTCCTTTTCAGGAATATCCTTGAAGGACGATAGTCCTTTTCAGGAATATCCTTGAAGGATGATAGTCCTTTTCAGTAATATCCTTGAAGAACGATAATCCTTTTTAGGACTACGTTTAAAGGACGAGAGTCCTTTTCAGGAATATACTTGAAGGATGATGGTCCTTTTCTGGACTAGGTTAAAAGGACGATAGTCCTTTTCAGGAACATACTTGAAGGATGATAGTCCTTTT